>JAANDG010000349.1:0-153643 GCA_036852015.1 Pelodera strongyloides | reverse complement strand
AAACCTTGTATGGCGTAGAGTAGAGGAATAGCTCATTCACATACTTGTCCCGTTCATCGTTCAATTTAAACGTAAAGATGAAGTCCACAGCCAGCTCATCTAAATAAACGCGCAGTAAATCATTTTAGGCGTTACGCATAGTAGGGAACGCAAAAAAACGTAAATATCAATGAAAAAAAAGTTTACACTCACAATAACATGGCTTTCCGCTCTTTGGGTCTCCAATGTATTTTTGGTCGCATCTAAATTAATAATTATATTTTTTTTTTTTTTTTTTTTTTTTTTTTTTTTTTTTTTTTTTTTTTTTTTAGAATAACAGTTTTTTTTATTATATCTCTAATTCCTGGATCGAACCACAAGGTCAGGAAAATTTGATGCAGCAAATCACCATTGGTGCTCAATGATTAAACACGAAAATCCCACTTTTCACAATGGTCTCCAATGACGCCTTTTGTTGTGCAGAAACACTGACCCGTTCCATTGTGACAGTTATATGCTTGACCATTGCAAGAACAAGCTGAATTAACAAGAACATTATGCATGCATAATACTACTAATGAGTAATAATCTACAACTACAAGACGCTCAAAGGCCAATATGTTAACAAATTTCCTTGTCATGGCAAATGGTTGGAATAAGAGTTCGGTTGGCCAAGGATGAAATATATAAAACTAAAACTGACGCTGACAAACGCCTCCATTTCTGGCGTCCCCGTAAAATCCTTGTGCACAGTATCTGCAGTGTTCTCCGGTCGTGTGATTATCACACTCCATACATTTCAATATAACTTGATCACCAAAAGTGGTCACATTTTCACAACGGGCATGGCCATTGCACTGACACGCTAAAACGGGAAATCGGTTTTCGAAAACTAATGGGTTTAATTTTTACGTTTAATTCCTAACGAAATATTGGATCTGAGCAGCAAGCCTCGCAAAAGGAGCGCTCCGAATATGACAAAAAGTCTTGCTTACCTGGGCAAGAAGTGAAATACCATTGTGACATATCCTCCAATGTCTGTTCTAGAGGACCAGCCAGGTTTCCTGTAAAATGATAAGAATAATTAAGTGTAAATAAAAATGTCACCGTATTTACCAATAAGGGATTCCACCCAATGCTTTGGTTGTAGCCTATGGAGCTTGTGAATGTCACCATATTGTTTTTCAACGAACCTTTCACACACTGTCCGAGTCCTGTATGTGAATTATCGTCCACCCAACCACATCCTGGCTTCACTTGGCAATCACCGCATGTCTTGTGATCTTCACAATCGTCTGATTCTAAAGCGTGTTTAATTGGCACAATCTAAGAATGTTATTCACTAGCAATTCATGTGAAACATCTGACAATGATAGCTCCTCATCATGTTTGCAATTCACAACATTTTCGTAGAAAGACAGATTTTAAATGACGGTTATCTATAAACTTAATGTATCCAACAGTGATCCCCAACTTCAGGACATACATCCAACAATACATAGTTTTAAGATGTGATAAAACATGAAACTGTCAGACAGGCAAGGATGATGAGGCTCTCTCTTAGAAAACACTGACCTGCTTGACAAACATCCGAAGCAATACCAGTTTGAGCACCAACCCATCCTTTGCATTGACCATACGCAAAAGAAACGGTGTACGCATCAGTTGCGATACATCTAAATACAACAAAATGTAATTGTTTCAAACATTGCACATGTCTGGATGTCTATGAAATATCAGTACTAATTTATCAGTTGATCACGTACATTATCAAGTTCTTCCATAAAATCTAGAAAAATGAAAGAAATTACCTTTTCATACTCGGGCACCACATGCAGTTTGAGTTTGTTATGCATTTGGCACATTCTGCAATTTCGGCACATGGAAGCGGGCAGAACGATGTGTTCGTTCCGATCGGGAGTGTCAGTGGCGCTAGAGTTGGTCTTGCTGGAGCCAACGAGGATGTGAGACGGTCAGCCTCCCTAGTGCGTTGCTCATCCAGTAGAAATCCTTAAATAACAACTTAAAACAATAACAAATCACTGACAAATAGAGAAGAACAGCTGCAAATGCCTGCACATTCTCGATTATTTCGTGAGCGTCAACTCTTTCATAAGCGTCGCTGACGTAAAAAAACCTTTTAAATAAAATCAAATGTTCTTTACTTGCTACTAAACTTACGTTCTTCATCCAGCGTGATGCACGTCGCCTTTCCCTCTACATAAAACCAGTTGCATCGAGTATTCAGCTTGCATGAATAACAATCCTTAGACATAGAACAGGGTCTGGGGCTGGCAGCTCGTTTCTCTTCGCATTTTCCGTAGTTTATTACCATGCCCTGAAATAAGGGTTTGTTCAGCAAACGTATAACTTGCATATATTTGTTGAGCACAGTCACAAACACAGATGTCCAAAGCAAGTCATTTGTCACCTCTCAGAACTTTCGATTTGTCACCTCTCAGAACTTTCGGTTTCAAAACTATTTTGTACACAATCCGACGTCTAATGCTAATAGAAATTCATGTAGTCGTGTTAAGAAAATAAAGATTTACCTGTCCATCAATGCACTCCTGATCACTTGGAAGACACTGATGACCTCCTGGACACCACCCACAACCAGATTGTGAAGCGCACGTGACACAGTTGGTCTGCTCTTCACACATTGACAAGGAAAGCCTACAAAAAATGCGAAGTGTTAAAGCAGATGAAAAACAGAAACGTTTCGTTGTCGCAACATGAGTGTGAATGCATACAATAAGGAGTGCACTAAAATAGAAAAGTACCGGAATGAATTCTGACCTATTGGTATTTCCCGGGCATTGGATTCCGCCAGCACGTGCTTCATTCTTAATGATCTGTTGGAAATCCTCCTTTACCGTTCGCTGTCCATCATACTTCTGACAAGTTTTGTCCGCAAAGAAACACCTAAAAAAATCATTCGCTAAAATGCAGTATTGTTCCAGCGCAGTATTTCGGAGAGTTTACAATGTGGAACAAAAAGATGACAACGGAACTCAAAGTTATGATGTATAAATAAAACATTTTTAAAAGGAAACTCATAGGCACTCACCTAACACCTTCAACGATCTTCTGACATGATGCCAGCTTGGCTTGGGAGGAACACCGGACTAAAAATCATTCCAGTAATTATGATAAGATGTTGCACATTGTTCCTTTCATTTTTATCACATTTACAAAATAAAGTAAGCTTATTGTCAGAGATGAGGATTAATACCATTGGAAAGCACATACCTGGTGTGAACCTATACACGTCATTCAGCATTCTTCCGTCAAAACCTCCGATCACGTAAATGTGGCCATCTGCATCATCTCCTGCTGCTTCTTGAGCGACCGCCGAGTGCCCGTACCGCCCAAGGAAGCTATCATGCTCCACTAACCGATACCAACTGTCGCACACTGAAGGTAAGCAATTTTAGCAATGACTTAGATGAAAAAAAATCAAGTAATTGATACTTCCATTAAGGAAAAAAAGTCGTACAGTTAACCCTACATCTACATACATAGCATAACATCATATTTACTACGAAAACCAATCGCGCAAGTCGCGCAATTCTTCTCTAGCAATCGCGCAAGTCTTCTCTACATAAAGGTTCACATAACATTTGAATAATTTTTGGAAATTAAAAAAGGCAATAAACAGGGCTATGAACTGACCAATGTCGTACGCAAGGACTTTCCGGTTGAAGCAATCTGCCTGTTTCGACCCAGTTGTCGTGTTAACCTCATTTCCACCGGTTACAATCATCATATAGTTGATAAGGGTTGCCGAGTGAAGCATGAGGGCAACACCAGATGGGGGAAGGAATTTCCTGCAATTTCGATTTGTTCATAATAAATAAACAATGATATAATACAGACAAAACCGAAGATACAACACAACAACAGTTTGTTGTCTTTTTGCAAAACACTAGTTTTCATGAAGTGAATTGCGAGCGAAAAGAAAACCACAATTTGATCTTAATGTTCAATTCATATTTACGAAATAAATTCTGAAACAAATAGCAAAAGGAAACCTACCAAGACTTCTTATCAAAATCGTATTCCATCAGTGAGTCAGTCACATTCGCGTTGTGTGACGTTCCTCCATAGATGAGAGCTCTCTAAATGTTTTTTTTTTGAAACACCGCCGGAACAGAGCTTACTGAGCGAAGGATAATTATAGATAATGCGATTAAATTACCAACCGTTGGCTTTTCTCCAACAACGACGGAAGTGTGCCCATAACGACCATGGACATGATCCTGAGTGTCATCATAGCGCCATTTTTTCTCGACTAAAAAAGTAACAATTTCGCTAAATATAGTGAAAACACACAGCTGACAGAAATGTTTAACATTTTCTGTGAATGACGACGACCAAGGAAGAAAAACAAAGCGACATGAAATAAAAAAATATGGAAGTTACTTACTGAAATCGTAGATTTGTATTTTATGGTAGAATCCAAGTTGCGGGTTGTAACCGAAGAAGACGTACATCTGATTGCCAATCACATGCGCTGTGTGACCGGAAACAGCATCCGGGGCCTCCTTAAAAAGGGAAGCAACTTATTGTTTGAATGAAATATAAAAAAAGTCACATGCAGCCCCAAAATTCAATAATTTTCAATACAATTTCAACATAATCACACATGCGGAGAACAATGGTACGTTTCTTATTTAAGCATATAAAGCCATCCCCGCAAGGTGCATGAAATATGTAATAACAGACGAATATCACAAAGATAAGAATTCTACGAACAGTAGATATTTACGATCTTACCAGTAAGTCGGTGTTGGTGTCTTCGGATTGTTCTAACGTCCACTCTCGCTTTAGAAGGTCAAAACTCCATAGTTCGCTAGTGATATTCGTACCGTTTATTACTCCGCCAAACATGTACAACGTTTGCTGAAACAATTAAATTAAAAAGATAATTCAAGTACTAATAGGAAAATAGCAACAAAAAAACAACGTTTTCCGATCCATTAATAAACAAAGTGGGTATTTTACAAAGATTCTGCTTACTTTGTACTTCACCAATGTGTGGTCGTATCGATTGTCGGGGCCCGATCCATCTACCCTAATGGGGGTCCATGCTTTCGAGGTTAGATTGAACGTCACAATCTGAACGATCTTTTTCACAATTTGCTGTGTCTTCAGAAAGGGGTTTAATGGCATCAAGTTAATACTTTACAAAAAGCCAAACATTCACAAACACACCATATCCTGCGTTACTCCACTAAAATGTTCTCCTCCGACTGTCCAAATGACGTCATCGATCAGCACAGACGCATGCGCGGCCCTAGACGAAACAACCGTTAAATTACCTACATCCAATATTGTACAAAAAAATATGGGATTTTACAGGGACGGCAATTAAAGAGCCAGATTAAAATGATAATAATTAGCTGACCTTCCCGACATTGGCTGCTCGGTCGGCACCAGATCCCATGCCGCGTTTTCTGTCAGCGTCTGACATCGATCACCTGAACTTGATATTTAATCAATAAATATCAGGTCTATCAGAATGTTGGGTATGCGAACTAAAATAAATAATTACCGTGAAAATGAGAATTGCATTGGCATTGATCACCCGAGCAAGTTCCGCCATTTAGACATGGACCCGTTTTTCCTTGGTTTTCGTCATGGCACAATCTGCAAAAGCGCTGCTAAGTTTTTAAAGCAATCCTTTTCCTGCGACCGTACGACAACACAATAGAAAGATTGGATGCAGAATAAATGCAATAAACGCTTACTGAGTTTCGCAGGACGATCCCGTGTATCCGGTCTTGCAAATGCACGACTGAGTACATTCACCATTGCCGTGACAATCGTATGGACACCTAAGCAGACAAAGAGGAAATAGATAATATCAGTAAAGAACACACGGTATCATAAAGATAACTAATCGGGAATTCGATCTATTTATTTTCTGTTTCACGCCTTTTATTATTAAACAACTCCTCATTGGAGGAGTTGTTTAATGAAAGATCCACAAACTCACTTATTAAATTCAAAACTAATATTAAATCCTTCTCGATGTTCGGCCAGATCACTGACAAAGTAGAGAAGGGCAGAGCCGGAAGGAGCTGCCATTTCGAACGCATCCTTTTGGCCACTGGAAAAGATAATTACATAAGCAACTCAAATATAATTACGCAGTAGCGTATGCTTCGAGAAATGTACCAAAGCAAGTGTTTGGGAAAATGTTTGAGCGCTAGTAATAAAAATCAACGAAACTCAAGAGTTGCGCGCGGCAACAGTTTGGGGGTGTTTCCCGCAAAAGAATTTGATGCGCGCCGCAAAAGTTTTTTCACCGTCTCTGGTTGCCGTTTTGGTGCGGGAAACACCCCCAAATTGTTGCGGGAAACACCCCCAAACCGTTGCCGAAAAGGTGCGGAAACGGTGCGGGAAAAGTAGCAACTGCAAAAAGAAAGCAGCGTGTTGGATTCGAACCCTACACTCTTGTTAGATACTTTCTCTGAACAGCGCCTTAGACCACTCGGCCACACAACACATGTGAGACCTGTGCTTGCGGAAAAATATTAGTACAACAACTGCACTTACGGCATATCCTCCGAGAGCTTTCAAAAACGTTGCCGAAAAGGTGCGGAAATGGTGCGGGGCGCAAGTTGCGCGCCGCACCATTTCTGCACCGTTTCCGCACCTTTTCGGGAAACACTTTGCGCGCCATTTCTATTCCGCGCGCATTTTGTTTCCCATTCCTTTGCGGCGCGCATTTTGTTTCCCGAAATGGTGCGGCGCGCAACTCATCGGCTCTCAGTGATATGTAGGAGGATACGGCATTACTGTGGAATGCTGATTCGTCACCATTTTGCCCAACACGAGTAACCGTTAGTGCGTTAACCAGGAAGGTCTGCTGTACTATATATGCAATACAGAGAGTATTTTATGACAAACTGCTTCCTCCATAATTATACCACTAATATTTAAAATTGTTTCATTGGTCGATCCCGCTTCAACATTTGCATATTGCCCTCCTTATGTTTGGCGGTGTGTGGGTTGGTGGCTTTTGTAGTAGAAAACAGGTTCTTTTAATGCATTCGAACGAACACTAGAGAAGCGTCATCGAGCGCCTCGGGCGGTGTATGAAAAGACAATCAGTGAGGGAGAAGGGGGCGAAACAGGGAGGAGATACAGAGAAAGACTAAGAGAGGGAAAGAATAAAAGAGAAAGAAAGCGAGAACATGGAACAACCAATTCGGATGTTTCGTTCATGACTAATCACTTGTCTATGAAAAAGGAACTAAATCTTAATGTTGAAAAAATGCTAGTTCGTTATCAAGTACATCACTAGAAACAGCTACTTTGTAACTTCAATACCAGTTTGTAAAACTCTATATCCTAAGCACACTTATACAACAGAAAAAAATAGCATTTGTTATATACCCTGCCGTGGACAGCGGCAATAGTATCCAAATTTTCGTAAAAGTTTTATTCCCCGTGAGTATCGTTTACAAATAGTTTCCCTTAATGCGCATTGTATGTAGGTAGAGTGTGCGTTCTTTTCCGCCGATCGTATTTAGGACAAGACCGCTCAAAAAAAACGAGCTCTATTAGAAGAGCGCATTGAAAATGTACGAAAGAGAAGCTTGGCATATATGACTTTTGAGCTATTTATGTAGAACGAAGCCACGGTAGATCCCATAGTATATTGATCGGAACATGAAAAACCAACTCTGATTTCTAATTTTCACATTTGAAGCCTACGTAATTTGCGCGGTGGATTTTCCATTATTACAATGTTTCGAAATGAGCGCAAGTCTCTGTTTGTCAAAGAGACTTGGAGTTCATCATCATGTCACGCCGACCAATGTAATCAATCAAAAACGAACAAATTTTCAAGTGATTGTTATGCTCATTATGATTTTTTTCATAATCTATTATAAAAGGCACAAGTTTAAAAATATATAAAGTAAGATTAAACGGCCAACAAAATGTTCGCAGCGAGCAGGATTCGAACCTACGCGGGCAGAGCCCATTTGATTTCGAGTCAAACTCCTTAACCACTCGGACATCGCTGCACGTTGATATTACAGGCGAACTTTAGGCAGAAACTAGTCAAATTCGTATTTTTCATTTAATAATGTGAAAGAATGGTTGTACAATTGGGTCATCAACGAACAATTTCAAACATCAGGTTAAGCGAAGAAATATAGTTGGCAACAGATTTAAAGTAAAAAGAAGCAAACAAAAAAGAGGAATATCAGTAAATGAGGAGTTCAGAAAACCTTAGCACTGAATTTCAAAAGGGCAGCGTCTCGTGCTTGTTCTTGTCATATTTAGATTTTGTCAGCTCACACAAGAAATTATTAAATCGAGAGTTCACTACATACTGATTGTGAGAAAAAAAAGGAAACATCGAGGCAACGTATTAATTCATGAACAGTGCATATAAGAGAAAAAATACATACGACCCGACAATAATACATACGACAGTGGCCAAACTGCCAACAATAACATTTAGAATAACGCACCAAAAAGCCGCCAGTTGTTCTCCATAGATACCGCTTCCATCGTGAATATACATAAAATCCCAACCACACTCTGTCGTAAAATTGTGCACTTTCAGAGTGACGGGTCGCATTGTCTGCAATTTGATAGAAACAGATAAATATCATGATGCAAACTTGGCCCTCGGAAGCGATAACTTCGATCACCATATACTTATTATAAGGGAACATGCATTCATATAAGAATATGCTGGAGCAGCGACAACAATGCAACCTACCGTTTGTCGATTCTCAACAATCCATGTGCAGCGGCTCTTGGATGCATAATTAACAGGACCATCAATTATATAAGTGGAGTTGTCAGACAGTCTGTAATATATTATTTTACAATTCAGCTCCATGTGAATGTGCGCTGTTTGAACAGTGCGCTATTCAATCACTTACCAAAACACAATAAATGAGCAGAAATATTACGTTAGATGATGATCTTTTATCGCTAAAAATAACTCTTTCGCACACAGAACAATGGTCACAAACGTAATACGTTTGTTACGAAATAAGTATTCTTTATACATTAATATAAGACAATTGGAACAGGTGGAAATTCAGTGCACTATTTCATAATGATAAATCACAATTAAGAGAACAAAACATACAATATCCTGCCAAAACAGTGATCACATTGAGGTCCTTTCCAGCCCTTCAAACATTGACACTGTCCTTGTTGAGTTCCGCTTGTAATACAAACGCCTTGATAGCAACCGGCACATGTATTTGTTAACGCCTAAAAGATTTCCTTTCGAAAAATACAGCGAGATAAGCCTAACTGAAATAACAGAGATAGCAGGCATGGCACCAGTTATAGATAAAAAAATAGTACATCCGCACAACATTGCGCGTGTTGACCATCCGCATAATTTAAATATTTGATAGGACATGAACAAGTAACACATTTCGAGAAATGTGGCAGAGTTCATATGGAAGCACCCACCTTTTCGAGGTCGAAACTAGCGTGTGCCACTCGGATCAGAATAAAAAATAGTAACAATATCAATGAAGGGCATATAGAGCCCCGGCAGTCAACCATCACCACATAGGAACTGAAAGAAAAAAATAGTACAAATACACAATTTATTTTATATACTCGGACTATGCAAAAAAAAGAATGCGTACTTGATTTAGCTGCTCAGGAAAACGGCGACGCACTTCAAAGAAAAACAAGGTTTATCTTACTTTGGTGCAATTTAGTAAAATATTGAAACAAGCGTTGATTAAGTGATCAAATATTACTTATGCTGACTTTTCATTATGTAATGTGATCAATAAGATCACAGGAAAAGAGATCCAGATATTTAATAGAGTGCAGAGATGTCTGCAAGAACACGGAACTTGGTGGAACGCGCCAAAGATTTGCGTTGCGGTTGACCCTGACTACGGTATGCACAGTGTGAAAAGTGAACCGTCCCCCATGTTAATGCAAAAACATTTATCTATTTAGAGCATGTAGCATTTCCTGTGAAAATCATTTATCTCTGGTTCCCATATCTCCATAATATTGTGACAAAACGCTCTGCTGATGTTAACACATAGAGACAAACCCGTGATTATTTATTAAGTTATTAAAAACAACGGCTTTAATTTTTTAGAAGGAACGGAGCCAGGTTGATTGGTTTCGTCTTCGAACAGGACTGCATTGGTGAGCTGAAAATAGTACTTTTTATCTTTATACGTAGACATAGTTGTTCTAGTTATAATTTGGCAAAATAACTGTTACCCTCAGTTAGTACTTCAAGAAAGCGCTGAATGGGCCTATGGGAAAAATAAGAGGTTGCAACGAATTAAACTGCAAACTATGCGAACCCATAAATGAATAAATCAGCCGGCATATTGGGCGAACTTTCCGATCCTGCACAGAAGATGTTTCTGATGTCATAACGGCGAATTTCGGCAAGCTCATCTGAAGTAGGTGCGGTCTAGCGGTTTGCATACATAATTTTTAGCAATGACTTAAATGGGAAGTGTTATCCCTTGTGTGTACTTACTGTATGTATTTCTAATAATTAATCCCTACCGGTTGACATACGCGTTCCGGCAACACTGTTTTCGTAGTAGAATCGGTCTCCCTTTTTCAAAGCAGCGAACTGTTCTCCGATCATATAAGCCATTGTTGGCCCCACCTGAACTTGTTCTGCTGATCTTCCGGAATATTAGAAAATAACAGGGAATTCAATAGTCAACGAGCGAAAATGTTAATAAGTTCGAAGAAATGTTATGAGTATGCTTAACTGGTTGATAGTTTACGGTATGATTCCCCCAATTCTAGTAGACCATATCGATGGAGCTTATCGTAGCACTAAATAACAAAAAAGACCCACAGTTCCTCCAACAACAAGATTTTCCATATTCATTCCAACATAAAGGTCGATATCGTCAACAGACGAATACACCGAATTCAATAGAGATATCTGAAAGGCATACATGTTTGTGATGAAATTATCGCATTGTGCATTTGGAGAAAGGTACCTGATGAACAGAAAGGTTACCTTGGCAGTAGAAATTTCTCCCGATAAATCTGAGAATTTATTTGCCTTTCTTAGCCCAACGAGCTGTCTGAAATGTGAGTATTTGGATTGCAAAGATTTTGTATGTTAACTATCACAAATCGATTGCACTTCGAGTTCCAGATGATAATTGCACGTTCTTTCATCTGTCAGTTTAATGAGGGCAGATAATGATCGGTTAGAAATCGCAATCCGACCTGTAACTGTTGTACCCGCCAACTCCCAAATCTCTTCCCCTCTGTACGTTCACGGCGGCAAGGTCCACTCCCGAAGCCTGAACATTAAACATATTCTTTATACGTAACACATTATTTATACGTAAATTTTCAAATCAGACTGATACCATATGAATACAATTATTATTTATCAATAATCCCTTGAAAAGGAAAATCACACCCGCTTTCCCCTCGTTTCGAATATTCTGTTTCTGATGTCGTCAGCAAACTGATTGTCCATTTGCATTTGTCGTGAAAACATCATACCTGGAAAGCCGCAGTAGACTTGAAATATATTTTGTAGCACATAAGCACTAGCCATGCTTTACGCAAGTCTCATTTAAACAGTTCGATCATTGTGAGAACCTACCATGAACAATCGACTCATGATGTCCTGCAGACTTATCATACAGAACGTCAGCATAGAACTGATTATCACCGAGGATCGCAGGGGAAGCTTGTGTTCTGTTGCTGTTCGTCATTCGAGTGAAGTCCTTGAAACGGAGAATGAAACTTTGGAAAAGTATGGGATAAGAAAGGACTTTGGTCCGGACTACCACAACGATTACCTTCGGTGGACAACATAGAGACACAATGGTAACGCAGTCGGTAACCCACATCTCTTGTTGTAGAGTGAAGTCTGAAGGCAGATGTTCCGAATTCTGCAGAGAGTGAGGCGTCCACCTTTGGGTCATATTTGTTGTAGAAACCAGTGGTCAATGGTTTCAGATCAAACTTCGACATGTAGGTGGGTCCTAAAAGAAATTGAATTTTCTCAAAACAACTGCCAGTAACTTAAGAGCCAACCGTACAAAATGTAAGCTAATTGTAAGGTTTACCAATGATCTTTGGGAGATAATCTTCATACACCATTCTCTGGTATACTGCGATCATTACACGTCGGGCTTCCTGAAAAAGAAAATAATTAGATATTGAACAATTGCAACCTGCCAGGAGGAGAAGAACACGAAATATAAAATGTCTTGTCACACCTCGAAGATTCTATCGTCATCGTATTTGGGGTGCGCGTCCTTAATTTTGTCGGCTATCTGAATTGTTATGGTTAACGTCCGCAAAAAAACTGAATTTTGCCAAAAAAAAGTACTGTGCACACCATACATCCTTACAATGTTATGTTGAATAGCAAAGTAAAGATGGAAAGATGTAAGTGCCGGGTGCAGAGTGTTTCTCAAATCGCCAGCGAGGAAACAGTGGAATCGTGGGGACGACTGGCAGTTGGAATCCTAAAAACAGACTGTGGTGTTGGTGATTTGAGTAATGAAACCATCTCGACTAGCGAGTGAGTGAGTCAATTACGCCAAACTAACTTGGAGACTTTGTTTCTACATCTAATAAGGGCAGTACTCGGACAATAGTCAACCCACGATGAAACTTTCGATGCCACATCATAGAGCACATATAAACTAATAAGAGGTGTAAGCAGACATCAGGCACCAACCACATCCAATAAACCTTGTAGTTCCGGAACAATTACTTACATTTCTGTCCTGTGGAAGCATAGTGAATCCCGATGGCTTCGGAAGCTGAAGCTTTCCTTTTGGCGCTCTCAACCTTTGTGCAACGCACTCGTCATTACCATACACGGTGGAAAGGTCCAGGAAATGAGTGTTCTATAAAGAAACAAAAGAATAAAATGTGAGACTCCGTACTGAACTTACACCATTGCAGTACATTTCGCTGAAGAAACCAAACCTGGTTGATTTGCTGTCTCTGTCCCAATCCTTTCTGAGCATTCAGGGCCCGGGTGAACCGGATGCAACCTCTACTTCCAAAGTAGGGATCGCGAGAGGGTACCTACGAAACATAATTTGCATGAACATTTCTATCGATTAAAATGATGAAGCAAGTCTTTCTCCTCCAAGCATAATCAAGAGTTCTCACAGCAATTGGTGCACAGTTTTTGTCGGCTCTCTTTGGATCACAAATTGTGCAGTCTAGAGCTTGTCCCCTTGCTCCTAAAAATTGGGTGACGATTATTTATCCACAATTGTGAAAAGGTCTTGATTGGTAGGGGAACGTGTAGGCGATGCATTGTCCAACCTGCCGAGCTTGGAGTGAGTACGAGATCGTGCGCAACGAATTGGCCAAATTGTTGAAGAAGATGGTTGTACTTGGTGTCCTGAGCTCCATAGTTTGCCTGTAAATGGGCAATATCAGCCACAAACAGCGGGCACTCTGTCTCCTCAACAAATCACAACGAATCACGGGAATGACCGCTATTTGTTTAGTCTAAGGAACCTCCCCTATCACTTAACTAGCAAACCTGAACGAATAGTTTGTTGGAAATTTCACGAGCAGACGGTAGAGTTCCTCCATTCTTCGCCTTTGAGCGGATAGCTCCAACTCCTAAATAATTAGGTAACGAAGTGCCATGCACATAAATGCGCATCAGAGCAAGGTGAACTATGGCATGCCCTGTTTTTAGCAACGATGACTGACATACCATCATCATATTGAGCGGGCTGAAGACGTCTGAACGGATTCTGCGTGGCACCGAAGTTCGGGTTTCGCAAATTGTTGCAGATTCCAGTTATTGAACGGACAGAAGTGCTGAATGCCGTATGAAAACAAATATATTTTAAAAATATTCGATATTGAAATAAAGCTCTTTATCGTTATCAGGAATGGAACAATAGAAAGAATAATACGTGTTGGTAACCCGATACATCACCGTTTGGTGAGTGCACAACATCTAAAAAGACTAGAGCTCGGGTGATTCGAGCGATTCGTGCGCTGCGCACCCTTGGTTTTTCGCGCGGCCGCTTCGCGGTCCTCAATAACCGTTAGCTCGCTCGCCCGGCGTCCATTATGCCTTCACTTAGGTACTGATGTTCTAATGGGAGGTAGTTCTTTGGAGCTACGATTGTACTTATACGTCCCCCTATTTTTGTCGTCGTAGATTCTGAAGCAGAAGCGCAAATGAAAATCTGTCTTGAGTCCACACTTCACTTCAACATTGAATGCATTGCTGTGCAGAAATAATACGTGTTAGTGAACCAGTAAGTAACCGTTTCTGAGCACACAATATTAAAAAAGATATTCACCTGGCCTGGCATCTTTGTATCCTCGGCACGCATTTTGAAATGTCACGCGGTTGTCTAAAATGAGCGTTTCATTGGCAATTTGCACATGGTTGGCCATGGTTTGGTTTTTGGAGTCAACATTATTTTTCGACCATAACATTGATGATTTGCATTATGCGAATATAAATATATTTTAGTAAATTTAAACTCCGTACTCGGGGTAGTCGGGGTCCTTTATGTTATATGCAAAATGTATGTGCCCTTCTTATGTGCCCATCTGAACCGGAAGAGCACAAATAACTATGATACATCGGAATACGGTTGCTCAGTACACGTTTCACAAACCACCTACGACACCGCAGAAGCTCTTCCTAGGCACAACTTGGCAATTAAACGTTGAAAATAGAGCTTCGTCCATGTTTAGTCCATCCGCGTTTAATACACAGTGCTTACCAAAAAGAAAACCCCTCTTTGTTCAGCTTAACATCTGAAGGTTCCGTAAAACCAAATTATGTGGTCACTCAAAGATGAGACGATTTTGGAAAAAATAAACAGCGTACCCTGAGTATCTCTTGGCCCTTCCACCTAGGAGATCGTCAACCATTCCAGTCACATTCAATTTACCGGCTTCCGCAAGTACCTAAGAACACATAATTAATTACATAATAGTAGCTAGTGACCACAAGCTTGCAATTCCAATTATCTGTAATATAAAAAAAAAACATCCTACCGGGGCACCGTAATTCTCCAAGATTATTTGTGTGGCTCTTTCAAGAAGAGCTCCAACGTTTTGTAGCTCAAGCACTTCTTCAGTTGGTTGCTGGGTATTTGGGACTCCTGAAGTAGAACCAGTTGAAGAACAATACATTTCATCGTAACGAGATTGCCTTATCCATTGTCATGCTGTCGCTTAATCTACATTCACAGTCCAAATATCACTCAGCAAGATTATGATTGTAGCCATACCTTCGGCATCTGAGCCAACACTGATCTCATTTTCCAGTTTAATCTTTGCATGTAGTATTGCATTTGTGACAATCTCTTCCGTTGTTAGCGCGAAACTGTAAATACGCATTGAAATGTCCTACAGAGGATGAATAAATAATGTTTAGGAGTGCGACATACATGGATAACAACGAATGAACTAACCTGCAAAAGACTAGATACGAGAAGACGAGGATCCTGAGCCACTGCATTGTGAACCCGGAGGCCGGTGTGTCAGATAATGATCTCCTGGTCATCTAACGACCATTATATAACCTTTGGCATCGTGACCAACCAACACACACACCACAATTTTTATGCATTTTGTATACTTCGAGCACCTGTTTAAACATTAAGTGACGATATGCGGAAGCTTGCTTTCCTTACAAACAACCTTTTTTTTTTGAAAAGCTTTGAAAAAAAAGAACATTTTAAACGAAATTTGTAAACAAAAGTGGCCAGAAATGATTGCTAGCATTGGGAAAATTTTTTGCAAGGATAAGTAAAAAGTTCGCAGCGAGCAGGATTCGAACCTACGCGGGCAGAGCCCATTTGATTTCGAGTCAAACTCCTTAACCACTCGGACATCGCTGCTTATTTCCGTCAAGTTGACAATGCTGTAACAGGAGTCCGTCTTTTTCCATAAAAGTTTCATTTGAAATGGTAGTGAACTTCTGACTATAAGCTCACCTTTCGCACTCACTAGTCTCAAAATATTTGAAAAAGTCTTAGGTAATAGAAAATGACCTTTATTGGTCGACGTATATGAGGCTTGCAATGTGAACTAGTTTGTAAATGACCAAAAGGAACCCCACTTTGTAAGATGTCAGTGCAGTACCAACATACTAGCCTACATTCACATTCGTAAGACGGTTTTTGTAGCAAAATTTGCCGCTTTTTGAATAATATGATGATTTGTTGCAATCATTGCTGCAGGCACACATTCTGTTACAATTCAGGCTGGGGCAGAAGGACATTTATTATCAGCCGCTATCCGGGCAATTTCCTATATGCTCATTCTACTGTACTGTAACCCGCTTAGTTTTTATGTGATTTGAAACTGGGACCGTTTTCTTCTCTACTTGTTCCTATATTTAATGATATCTGAACAAAAATGACGAATTTATAATGACTGCGACCCTTTACTTACCCTTGTGCATTTGCACTAACAATTGAATCATATTTTTCAGGTTTTGCTGATTTTTACAGGGCTATGGTTTAAAACCGCCCGGGCAGTTGTATTTTCACTGTGGGATGCCATTACGGACCTTAAAGGGTCAGACCCACTTCAATTAACCCCTATTTTTTATCTTTCTATCTTATTCCCCATGTCAAATATAGTAGGATGCAAGATTTTTCAAATTTTCATGTGCGACATCTACGTAGTAACCAGAAGTTTACCATATCCAGGGATACCAACCATATATCGCACTTGTCACGCCTATTCACGCTGATTGACCAGTATGCTATATTGGACGTTGCAATTCGTGATCGGCCAATCAGCGAGAATGGGTGTGACAATTGTGATAGATTGTTCGGTATCCCTGGCTATGGTAACTTACATGAATGTTGCACATGAAAATTAGAAAAATATTGCATTCTACTATATTCGACATGGAGAATTAGATAGATAAAAATATAGGTTAGCTGAAGTGGGCCTGATCCTTTAACTCGCTGTGCGAATGTATGTTAGTGGTGGCGTAATGGACAACGCACTTGCCCGGATAACCGAAGATGCGCCTTCGACCTCCCTCGACCAAAACCTCCTAATTTTTCATTTGCAACCAATTCATAAAATTTAGGCTGGGGCGGTGACCCCCTTGTGCATTTGCACTAACATTTGAACCGGCTGTCATAATTTTCGCAAAAAAAGTGTCATCAAATTTCTCGCAATATCTATTACAACATTTTTATTATCATGTCGATCCAGGTATAAAGCACACATTTGCAAATCGTGGATGACATCATGCCTGTGCATCAATAATCATCCGTACTTCATCGGAATTTTATAGAGCTGATTTTCGACGTTAGACAAACAAGTCAATGGGCGGACTTATGTGTATGTAGAATGATCAGCAGAGGGTCAGAACATCAACTGCGACCGCGCTGCGCACTCTCACTGAACTCAAACGTTATCTGGTTCGTAAAAGGATATTTTGTTTTGATTTTAGGTATCCTTATCTTAGTTGCTATTCTCTGAGTAGTGGTTAAAAACCCTGACTACCGTAGTAGTGGTTAAAACTAGCCTAATGATTTGCGGGTTAATAGTTTCGATGACGAAACCAAAAATAAGTTATAGTTCCAAATTTTGCCCTGACCTTGGGGTATTCTTATAGTTTCATACTATACGCTATTCAGTTGAGACCAGTGTAGTGCACAAAAAATGATACCAGAAAAAAAGTGAGATCACATAGGCACAACGTTTTTGCGTTTTCACCTACTTTCAGCTTCTTCAATCATATATTTATGTGCAAACGTGGTTGGACTTCAATATAAATATGTTTCAGAAGTTCGCGCATTTAAAGACAAGCTATGTGTGGAATCCTCCGTCGTCTCTTTAAAAAAGTCCACGCGGTTTGAAATCCATCTTGTCTTACCATTATTATTTTCATTATTATGTATATTATGTATTGATGATTCTCACAAGGAACTCAAAGAATCTAGGAACACAATCCGGAGGACGGGGAGTAACATACCCCCTTGAAGTAACATACCCCCTTATGTTGATTTGATATTTCACATATTACGTCACCGAGTTTTGTGGCTGATCGGTGCAAAATGCGTATATTTTACAGCCTATATCTCGGATTATTCCAGATATTTTAGTATCCTCCGTTTTTGCGTAAGTTGCAATTTTCCTTTTGCTTATGTTTTTTTCTTATAAAACGTTGCTCATGCTAATTATTTTATTATTATTATTATTATTATTTTATTATTATTATTATAAGGCTCCAACTGCCTTGGAGTACACACAACAATAGTTAACGTTTTATTAAAGTTGTTTAAATACCAACAACATCAACTATGTATTTTAATTGTTGGGAAGGAACGGAGCCAGGTTCATTGGTTTCGTGTTGCTGCAGGGTTGCATGGGAGATCTGTAAATAATTATAGTGTTTATTTCAATAGGAACTTATAACAAACCGCTTTACGTCCAATATCGGATAGACGAAAACGACGAGCTTCTTGTGATTTAATGACCTGGACAGATGCGACCAATTTCATTGACACATTACCCGCAACATAAACGAACCCATAAGTGAATAAATCAGCTGGCATATTGGGTGAACTTTCCGATCCTGCACAGAAGATGTTTCGGATGTCATAACGTCGAATTTCAGCGAGCTCATCTGAAGCATTTACTGTTTAGACGGTTACTTGAAGAAGTACGGTAGTTCTCAGCTAACGTACACATATGCCCTTCATTGATTCTAACATCAAACCCCACCAGTTGACATTCCACGGGATCCGGAAATACTGCTTTCGTAGTAGAATCGGTCTCCCTTTTTCAGAGCAGCGAACTGTTCTCCAATCATATAAGCCATTGTTGGTCCCACCTAGAAAAAAAGGATAAACAGGAGACTTACTTTCACCTAAATATCTCAAAATGGGAAATTTATTGTCAGAGAGGTCACCGAATAATTTTTTAGAACATAATTCGAAACCTGTTCTACTCTCGATATGCATAAAGCAAAAGCTCACAATTCCTCCCGCAACCGGATTTTCCATGTTCATTCCAACATACAGGTCGACATCATCAACCGAGGAATACACAGAACTCAGTAAAGAGATCTAAAACGAATACATCCTGGAACTTGGAAGAACACCCGTATTTCGCTTTATTTTGACGACAACATTGACATTGAAGGGGTAAAATGTTGAAAGGATACCTTGGCAGTAGGAATTTCAGTTGACAGGTCCGAGAATGCAGTTGCCTTCTTCAGTCCAACGAGTTGTCTAAAAATGAATACTTGTCGTAAAACAGCAGATGTTCGCGACAATTTGTAACGGGAAAGTATACAGTAAATTAGTCAGCTTTAGACAAAATAGCGTTCCTACCTATAGCTGTTGTAGCCGCCAACTCCCAAATCTCTTGCTCTCTGGATGTGCACAGCGGCAAGGTCCACTCCCGAAGCCTGAACAGCACAGTACATATATTCATTAAAATAAGCACACCTAAATCTCGGTTTCATAACATCAATACATAATAAGTTCCATATGCTAATGCTCGTTTTTTTATCATAAAAATGCCACGACTAGTTTCGCGGAAAGAAAAGCACACCGGTTTTCCTCTCGTTTCGAATATTCTGTTCCTGATGTCGTCGCCAAATTGGTTGTCCATCTGCATTTGTCGTGTGAACATCATTCCTGGAAATCAGCTTGTCAATTTTCAGATTTCGATTTCCAGTTTCTCAGCGTTGGGCAGCAAGTTTGCCTTTTACCACGTGCAATGCATGATTTCAATATAAGAAGAGAATATATAAATAACCATGTGCAATCGAATCATGTTGTCCCGCTTGCTTATCATATAGGACGTCGGCGTAGAATTGATTATCTCCGAGGATCACGGGGGAAGCCTGTGTCTTGTTGTCGTTGGTCATTCGAAGGAAGTCCTTAATAGAGGAACGAATGCAAATATTAATTACTACGTCACAAATATGTGAAATGAATGTGGAATAGGTGGCAGTATTCTGCTTCGCGACAAAGCCCAGCAGCAACTTTTCAATGGAAATTGACAATGAAAAAACAATTGCCGGTGACCCACATCTCTTGTTGTTGAGTGAAGTCTGAAGGCAGATGTTCCGAATTCTGCAGAGAGTGAGGCGTCCACCTTTGGGTCATATTTGTTGTAGAAACCAGTGGTCAATGGGTTCAGGTCAAATTTCGACATGAAAGTGGGACCTAAAATAGACTTGCGAAAGATGAACCGTTAGTATACGATACAAACTGTACAAGGAACCATGGGACGCGGAAAATGTAACTTGACCAACGATGCAAATATATATAAGACAATATTTACCAATGATCTTCGGGAGATAATCTTCATACACCATTCTTTGGTAGAGTGCGATCATTACACGTCGGGCTTCCTGAAAAACAATTTCTTTCAGAAACGTTAATTATTGCACATGTATGATAAATGTATCCAATTCATAACTTACAAAGACAATGCAATGAAGGCAAACCTGGTATACTCTATCGTCGTCGTAATTGGGACGCACTTCCTTCATCTTGTCGGCTACCTGAATTCTGACGTTTTTAAAAAGAGCTTCCTAAAAATATTGCCTGAATATGTTCCTAAGTTTTTGTGTTAGTAATAGTGAAGGCATATGCATCATGGGGGACGTGGTGCAGTGGCAAGCGCCTTGCACACGCCACCGGTCTTTGGTTCGATTCCGGCCCGGAACCCCCTTATTAGTAAAAATTGGTGATGGGTAAAACTGGCGGAGCTCAGTCGGCTTTCCAAAAAATTGGCCTCCGGGAGTTTAAAGGCCAGTGTGACTGGCATCAGAAACGAACTGGACCCCAGTACACCGTTTCTGCGGATTCGGTTGATATAACCAGGTACTCTTTATGTTTATCTTATAAGCAACATACAATGTTATGTTGGAAAGCAAAGTAGATATGGAAAGGCATAAGGGCCGGGTGCAGAGTGTTTCTCAAATCGCCAGCGAGGAAACAGTAGAATCGTGGGGACGACTGGCAGTTGGAATCCTTAAATATAAGTTCTTTCCTAATCACAAAACAATTGAAACATAGGTCTGCTTGACAATCTGTTGCTTGAAACATTTTCCAATTATGTGGAAGGTCGAAAGGATAATATACGGGAGTTGAACTCCTAAAAAGGAACATATCGTAACATATTGCGAACTTACATTTCTAGACTGTGGAAGCATTCTGAATCCTGAAGGGGTGGGAATTTGAAGTTTTCCTTGGGGAGCTCTCACTAATTGGGCGACACACTCGTCATTACCATAGACGGTGGAAAGGTCCAGGAAATGAGTGTTCTATAATCAAACACAACTATGTAAATAAAGTGTCAGATACGGTACAGAGCACGCCATCTTAAACAAGGATACACATATATATATGTGCAAATTATGCGGGTATTTTGGGCCTCTACTGGTTACATGGTAAAGACTATCAACAAACTATCCGATTCTGCCTTCTACCTGATTGATTTGCTGTCTCAGTCCCAATCCCTGTTGGGCGTTTAGTGCCCGAGTGAATCGAATGCAGCCTCGGCTTCCAAAGTAAGAATCTCCAGCGGGTACCTATGAAACATGTAGATATTCGAATGTTCGTCTGAAAAAAAATTAGCAAAAGCTTCACAACTGCTGATTTGAAGACTGGGCGCATATAAAGGTCTCACTTTAATCGGGGCACAATTTTTGTCAGCTTTCGTTGGGTCACAAATTGAACAATCAATTGATTGTCCTTGTGGTCCTAAAAAAAGAATTACCAACGATAAACATCGATATTAGAGGATCTTGAAAATATACCTAGGATCAGAAATAACATACCTGCCGAACTTGGAGTGAGTACGAGGTCGTGAGCAACGAATTGACCGAATTGTTGAAGAAGATGGTTGTACTTGGTGTCCTGAGCTCCATAGTTTGTCTGTAAAGAAACTTGATTGTTCCATATAACATTAATGTCTTGTGAGAACTAGTAAATATTTGTGGAATCTCAAACCTGAGTGAATATTTTGTTGGAAATGTCACGAGCAGACGGAAGGGTCCCTCCATTCTTTGCCTTCGAGCGGATTGCACCGACTCCTGGAATCTTCGGATATCAAACAGCGGAACTGGATTGTTCCCGTGTTGTCCTCGTTGCCATCGTCTTACTTACAAGAGGATTGACATACCATCATCATATTGAACAGGCTGAAGACGTCTGAACGGATTCTGCGCGGCACCGAAGTTCGGGTTTTGCAGATTGTTGCAGATTCCAGTGATCGAACGGACAGGCGTTCTGAACTTCGATATAACATTTATGTAGTTAATATGATAGTTCTGGTCAGTATTCATGTTGAGAAATATGCGTAAGCAAACTCTGGAATTTCACCTGGCTGAACATGGCTGGTTCTTCGGTACACACTTTGCAATGTCTGGTGGTTGCCTGAAACAAATTTCGTTTGTCACAACAAAGCATTTGCACATTTTCGTCTCAAAAGATCCCACTCTCTGCGTGTGAACAACTGAAATGCGACGGCATCAGCTATGCGCAAAATGGGGCTGCACACGGTACTCTGTGCCGTCCCGACCGTAGCATAATAGCATCCCCGCTCATCTCGTCGCACATCTCTACTCCCGTATTTTGGCTCCTATTTTTTATGTCCCCTTATGTGCCCATCTGAACCGGACGAGCACAAATATCATATGATAGATCGGTATGCGGTTGCTCAGTAAACGTTTCACAAGAAAAACCTACGACACCGCAGAAGCTTTTCCTAGACACAACTTGATAATTAAATGTTGAAAATAGAGCTTCGTCCGTGCTCAGTCCATCCTCGTTCAAGATACAGAGCTTACAGAAACCCCTCTTTGTTTAACTTAACAGCTGAAGGTTCCGTAAAACCAAATAAGGATACGATTTTGGAGAAAAAAAGCGTACTCCGCGTATCTCTTGGCTCTTCCTCCTAGGAGATCGTCAACCATTCCAGTCACATTCAATTTACCGGCTTCCGCAAGTACCTGAGGATACGATATTAATTAGACGAGTTTATTAACTTTCACAAACTTCTTCTTTCAATTAAGTTCCATCACTTTTTCTATTGAAAGTAATTACAATGTTACAATAGTTTTTTTAACATTGCAATTTCCATATACTACATTGTAATACAGATGTCCAGTATACGTTCGCAACAAACGTACCGTTTAAAAAAAACAATCACTAGACTGCAATTCCTATAAAACTCAGCGTACCGAAGCACCATACTGCTCCAAAATTATTTGGGTTGCTCTTTCAAGGAGAGCCCCAACGTCTTGTAGCGCAAGCACTTCTTCAGTTGGTTGCTGGGTATTTGGGACTCCTGAAGTAGAACGAGTTGAAGAACAATGAAATAATCTTTTACGCTACAAGAGAGTGCTCCTTAGTTCAAGGGTGGTCAAATGCAAGGTTTGCAAGGCTTGTTATGTCTTGTTCTACAAATATCCTGAGTCCTGAGCATTAGGCGGCGAGTTCCAGATGATAAGTTGTTCGACATCCTCGGGCTAGGCTCAGGAGGGATCGTGCATGCTTCACTCGAAGGTTGTGGTATTAACGTTGTCACAGGCCAGTCCGGTCGAGTAACGCGTTAGCAATTGGCCTATCCGGTATACATTTCATCGTGCATTTCATAATACATTTCATCGGAATGTTACTGCGCTATTTATGCGCATTTTGCTATATTTATATAATCGCGTAATCTACATTCAAAGCCCGAATATCACTCGGCAACATTATGATTGTACCCATACCTTCACCATCTGAGCCAACACTGATCTCATTTTCCAGATCAATCTTCGCCTGCAGAATTGCATTGGTGACAATCTCTTCCGTTGTTAGTGAAAAGCTGCAAATAGACGTTAAAGGCACATGCCCACGTATAAACCGTTTTCTCTAATTTTTCTGAGATAAATCTACTCAAACGCGGCTGTGAAAAACGTTTGCATAATATGCAAAATTGGGGATGATATTCGCTAAAGAAGATCCACAGCTAGTTATCGTACTCGGTTGAAAACCAAAACAAAATTTATTAAAACAGTATCAAGAAGAATTAATGTGCCTTCTTTGATAAAGCGGCGTACTGAAATATCTTGCAGTTCCATACAATACAAAGTAACTATTGCGCCAAAGTAACTTACTACCATAAAGTATTCTTAACATAACTAACCCGCAAAGCACTAGGTATGAGAAGAAGAGAATCCTCAACCAGTTCATTGTGAACCCGGAGTGCCGTAATGGCAACAAGTGATGGCCACATCGTCAGATGCCCTTTATATTCATTCCAGCATGTGCACCCGCGCCGACAACGTTTCCTTGTAGAGTCTAAAGTTGAAGCACCTGTTTAAACATCTAGTGCTGAGAAATTGCGAATTTCGATAGCAATATTTGGAATGAGTAGGGTCATGGCCTACACGTACACGCAAGTTGCCAGATACGTAAGCAAACGATGTGTGTGGTGTGGTGCACGCGGGAGAAAAAAAACAGTCCAAAAAGTTGGCAGCGAATAGATTCTCTTCTGTTAGAATTTCGCATTACTCACTTACGACAGGAGTTTACTGCCCAGATGATATGAACGCATACAGAACATAATGTTCTAATGTCCAGAAATGTTTGGTAAGTGCCTCTTTCTAGTAAGAGCTGCATGTTTTTCACAAAAAAAAATTTTCCTGGACGTAGGAGAGTTTGGTTTTAATGGCTCTTCTAGCACAGTTTTAAAATGCGGTCCCATTTTACAGAATAAAAATGCAGGTCAGGAGTGTTCGTCTAGTAGCTTGTAACAGCTCTTTTTATGCGTGCTAACAGGCAGCGATGTCCGAGTGGTTAAGGAGTTTGACTCGAAATCAAATGGGCTCTGCCCGCGCAGGTTCGAATCCTGCTCGCTGCGAATGTTTTTGTTTAGAGTTATTTTTATTAATTTGCTATCTGACGTCAACTACGTGCCCATGTCAGATTTTTTCGATAGTAGTGAAACAAATACTTAATTAATTCTGCATAAGAGCCTTCCTCCGTGAGTTCACATATCACTCAAAACGTTTTTTTTTGTGTTTTCCGATATTTTTTTTTAAATAATACTGGTAAAAAATTCAAAATATAGTACAAACCGGTTGCACATTAGTGGAGCATACAGCAGCATCAAACCTGCATCACATGCATCTTGTTCGGCACACTCATTTTCAGCGTTGCGGAATTATTGGTATAAAATGCATGTTTGCATAGCTGCCTGAAGATTGGGAACGGAAAGTCACCGGGTCATAATGTGGTCACAATCCATATGCATTTCATTTCCATGCACATTTTTGACAAATTCCATGAAATTATAATTCTTGCAGACCTCTTCAAATAGCCTCATAATGAGAATTTATTTCGGGCCAAAAAAATTGTTGAATATAAATTTGCATTTTCGAATTCAGTTTTCAGTTTAAAAGCTTCAGTCTTGCAGCAAGTATTGGTACGTGTTTTTCATAGTGCTAGGAAAATTGATACATTATCACTTCGATTTGTGTATCGAAACTGAATAGTTACGCGGAAAACCACAATTAAATGTAAATTCATTTATTATTTTGGTTCACTAAAGAGATAGAAGGGAAACAAATAAAAC
Source organism: Pelodera strongyloides (assembly GCA_036852015.1). Taxonomy (NCBI): domain Eukaryota; kingdom Metazoa; phylum Nematoda; class Chromadorea; order Rhabditida; family Rhabditidae; genus Pelodera; species Pelodera strongyloides. Next base: position 128,080 of record JAANDG010000349.1, on the reverse strand, counting down.
AGAGTGGAGATATGAATATCGGCACCGCAAACAAAAAAAAAGATAAAAGAAAATGAACTGCGCGACAGAGCTATGTGGAACGACATGCATAGATTATATATGTATGCGGATGTGAAGGTAATTCAGTACACGAACAATGAGCTAGAAAAAATATCACGAGAAACTTGTTTCACCAATTTCTTTCTCAAAAATGCTTTTCCTTCTTCATATTAAATATCGACAAACCACAAAAAAAAAGAAACTTCAAAGGGTTAATAGAGGAGCCTAGAAACTCCATGAGCTATATAAGCATAGATCTCAATGCGTTACGAAAACCCTTCTAATTAACATACATTGAATAAATATAAACGTCATCACAAATTTAAAAAAAAACTTTGGTAAAGATGGAGCCACACTTCTGATTAGCAAAAAAAATCATCACTAAGTTATCACACTTAAAATAATCGTGAAAATTAGGAAAAATTAGAAGAACTACAATCTAAAATCAATCTAAACCATATGCACTCAATGACTCAAGAAGACATAACGAAGGGACATGATGGAAAAACATATATATAAAAAGAATAAATACGACGAAGGAATATATGATGAAGAAACTTGACACAAGCAGCAAAAATCGAACCGTCTAATACGACAACGTCAAAGAACACTGTTCTGGTAAACCGTAATTAAGGAACATCAATCAGAAGACTGTAATTATAGGAATTCGTTAAAATAGTTCAAAACAGGCGAAGGATATATGGTTGAATAAATGACACAGTTTGGACCGCAACCCTTTTCCATTGATTGTATGAAAAGCTTCACTTTACACTGACGACACGTTGCATTTCACAAAGAACTTAACAAAGAGATATAACCTGCAAGACACTGCAAGTCCGTTCTTTTACAAAGGTATCACAAAAACTCTGCAATTGCAACAGAATCTTTCCGATACAGACTTAACTGCTACTATTAAAACATTTAGAAAAAACGAATACTGAACTAAAAGTGCGAAATAATGTTGAGAAAGGGATATAAAATAACACGTAGCCAAAGGCTGTACTGCCCGCTTAGTCATCTGCAACGATAACATGCACGGTTCAACAAACGAGCCACTTCAAAGTAGGCGTACTAAGAGTATCCGAAGCTGTACAGTTCCAGTTTCGAAACCGAGGCACACTTCACTTGCCAGCAAGGAAACCAAGGATTCAGACGGAGTTGACTGATTGTTTTACCTGGTTGTAACTTATTTGGAACTTGTGCTCGGCTTATCTTCGTCCTTCTCCTTGACCTCAACAATCATTTCCTCTTTACTATTCTTCTTCTTCTTATCCTTCTTGTCCTTCTTCTTTGGTGGACTCTTATTCTTCTTGTAGATCGACGGGTCAACGGTCTGTTCAGTTTCTCCCAAAGCGTTTAGAAGAACTTCGTAGCGCTTTTTCACCTAAAGACAGGGAATTTCCTCTAAGCTATATTCGGCGTCACACTCTTCTCAGTCATATATATTTTTCCCAATATCTATCGCCAATTCAAAGAAGAATCAATGTTCCAAGGTGCAAGACAAACAAGTTCTACAAAAATAACAATCGTACCATATCAATAGCTCGGCACCATTCGACAGCATTCCGTTCCGGATCGAACAGATAGTATGTCCGATGCGGAGTGTGAATAAAGAAGGTGCGGAAGTTCTTAGCTTCAGTGCGCATGTTCATGCTCCACGGGATCTCGCCCTGCAAGTACAGTGTCTTAAATACATAGGATGATGTAGTGAACGACGTGACCCTTTAAGCCTGCAAGATTATGTTTGATATACATAAATTATTTCAGTTATTTAGTTATTTTCTATTCCTGGAGAAGTAACGCATTATAACAGTTCCATAATTTCAGATGACTATAACACACTGGAGTGGAATTATAGGTTGAGGGCAGTCGCATTGACCCCGTTTTATTACTAAATTACTCGCGCTCAATAGTCAATTTAATTGATAATTACTCACTAAACTACCTTAAGCTCCATCGTCGATGAATCAACATAGTAGAGATGCGGTCCCTCAGTGAGCAAGAACATTCTTCTCCGTGCAAAAAGACCCTTCTTCTTCTCAAGGAATCCAGATTTCAGGATCAAGTTCTCGTCAACAAACCTAAATGAGCAAAAGATACTGGTTTAGCAGCAAGCAGATATGCTGACCCGAACAATTTTGTGAGCAAATATATTTCGAATCTAATTTGTTTAGCCACTAGGACCAAAATTAACGAGAATGAGCTTTGTGATTCGAATTTTATTTTCGAGAGATTTCTAGTATCCGCTCACTTATGGTATGGGTGTGATTCTCTCTGCCTTTCCAATTTCTGCAGTCTGAGTTGGCTTCTGTCAGGCTGTGGATATGCAGCTTCATGTGGTCTGCGACAACTAAAAATGCAAATTATTTCGAAAAAGTAAACACATAAAGATAGGTAAACAGTGAATACATCACAAAGGACATATATGACCATAAGTTCGGTAGAAGATACTCATAAGTCATTTAAAGCGCTAATATTACCACATTTATTTCTGCAAGCTGATGTAATTATGCCATTAGTGAACTATTGCAGTAGTATACAGTTTATTTAATAGCTGGCCAGACTTTTGTGGAGAGACCGAATAAAAACTTTTGTGTCATAAAGTAACAATCGTGGATTTAAGTTGTGTGTAAAGAAATGATTCATATATACCCAGGTAGACTCTCATTGAGCGCGGGAGTTGTGCTGGATGATGGTAGTTCAGATCCGTTCTGCATGGGTGGCACAAAGGTATCATTCACCAGCTCCTCTGGTATTGAGATTCCGGTGGAACTACAAATGCGTGAATGTTATTAAAATTAATATTGCGTTTTGGGGCTTTTTGTTTTATAATTCGAAACGCAAACATTTCATCCCAAAGGGCTCAACAAATGTTTGGAAACTGCTGCCTGAACTTTCACAGTGAAGAGCGTGGACTTACATAGCAGCAAACTCGTTGAAGCCCAGAAGTCTCGCAATGGCCTTTTCGTCGAAACCTGGTTCAATGGTTAGTTCCGAGTAGCATGCCGGTTCATCGCCCTGTGCCGGCACAAATGGATGCAGTGCGGGCGGTTCCAGTTCTGGGAGAATGTCCCAATCAATATCCTCAAAGAACGGATGCTCCATAATGGCATCGATGTCACCGCAATCGGAGCATCCCATGCGCTCAGTGGGTTCGAGTATCTAAATATCCGGGTAAATTTTTTAGACTCAGCAATAAATTAAACAGGAATTATGGTCACAATGACTTATATGCCACTCTGCTCACAATGAATATCTGTGGCGCATGAATATCTGTGGTTTTCCTCACCAGCATCTTGGAAACAAGGTCCCTCGGTTCATCGGGGAATCCATCTGGGTATGTGAAGTCGAGATTTTGAATCTTCTTCATTAGATGAAAATCGTTGACCGCGCGGAAGGGGGGTTGACCGGACAGCATTTGGAAGACAATGGCTCCAAGCGCCCAGAAATCGCATCTGAAATGCTTGGTGTACTTAGGAATAAACGGAACCATATCAGTAGAATAAATAATCAGATAAAACTAAACAACTTACGCTGGTCCAACAACACCTCCACTCAGCATTTCAGGCGACACGTATTGAGCGGTTCCAACGAATGTGCTCCTTCGTTGTGTGCAGCCGGTGTTCTCCTCTTGCGTTTCTACACCCTTGATTAGCGGCTTTTCCACATCTAGAAAACAATTGTAAGACATGCAAGAAGTGCTGTATTAACTTATTTGTTTTGTTACGCGATCCGTGGATTACTTTTAATATTAACTAAAAACCATTATATTCTAAACACGGTCAAGGTTTACATGCAGATAATAAAGCATGCCAAACAAATATGATTGTACTTACCGGTTTTCTTAAAGAGTTTTGCCGATCCAAAATCCGTCAGGCAGATATGTCCAGATTCTTGAAAGAGAATGTTTTCCGGCTTGAGATCGCGGTGTACCACCCCGCTCCTAAGATTTGTTTCTTACTCTTTGATTGTTGATCTTCTGAGTATATCACAAAGATGCAGACTTGAAGTATAAACATCATGAATTTGCATCAGCTTACTTGTGAAGGAATTGCAATCCGGAAACAATTTCGGCAGTATAGAAACGTGACGTGGCAACATCGAAGCACCCAACCCGGTTCAGAGCGTCCAGGAGATCGCCTTTCTTGCAATACGACATGGCGAAATCTGAACTTAGCTTTGAAACACCGAGTTACAAAGTGAGATAAACCGGATGTCTGAATTGTTCTGCTACCAAACACTTTAGACATGTTTCGTTTACATGTGTAGTTGCTTGCTTTTTTAGAAAATAGCATTATTAAAATAAAACGTTTGGACGAGCTAGAAAGTGAGCACAACTCACATAGTCTCTCAGCGTCTTGGAATGTGCAGTAGAGAGTGACAACAAACGGATGTCCACCGTGTTCGTAAGTCAGATCTGCCATAATATCCTTTTCTCGCTTTAGATTTTCCACCGTATCCTCGCCATTCTTTTGGTGCCGCAGGAGCAGTTCTTTTCCAATGACTTTAATGGCGTACTCGCGACGCGACTCGACCTCCCTTGCGAGATAGACCTAAGCAGGACTAATTCATATTGCACTTGGGCATCCACATGCCGCATTGATTTGAATAAATAATATTTTTTGCACTTACCGTACTGTAGGCGCCTTCTCCGAGGGTCTTAATGAACATGAAGTCAGTGGGTCTCTTGTTCGCTTGCATCACCAGTCCTTTCTCCCGCATGCGAGTGATCTTGTCGGCAGGCACCGTCTTCCGACTGTCACTGGACGCCTCTCCGTTTTCGAACTAAAAATTGGTCATTATTATTCCGCAATATTATATTGCATTTACAAAAAAAAATGCGTTCGAATACTAAATAGTTATTTGTTGTCCCAGGCGAACGGCTCTTTAATGATTCACAATGTTTCCTAAGATTCATTCTGAGTCATAGTCACTCAGAAACATGTATGTTCGTCCAAAAAAAAACAGTGTCGCTGTTGTTCTGATTGCAAGCGTTTTGCAATTATGTAAATACCTTAGTAGCACCGTGAAAAGAATGCCTTCGTGGTGAATCGTCCGTATAATTTTCTTCTCCCAATTCGGGACTCCGCCGTTCTATTTCAGCGTCTGGAAAAACAGGAAATGAGTAATAAAAATCAATACCAGCTAAAGAAACTCCTATCGATAAAGAAGTCTATATAGAGTAAAAACCGACCATTCATTTGCTCCACCTGAAGGTGTTGTTGTTGAGACGGTGGGATGCACACATCCACACTATCACCCATCTGAAATATTTAAGAGTAATAATTTCTTTGAAATTGAACTTCGGACACAACAAGAGCAAGAAAATACTATTTTGGTACATTTTGGTACCAAAATACTATTTTTGAGCAATAAAATAATTTGACTGAAACCTAACATAAACAAACATTTCACAATTTAGAAAGTTGCATATTGGCACGCTCCCAACGAAGCTCAGAACAGAGTTAGAAAGAGATAGGTCATGGAAGAAGGATGGTTTATGATGATTAAATCACTAAAATGGAATAACAGTAGGGTGAGTGTTGTTTAGACAATTGAAAGTGCACCAGCTGTTCCAAACAATAAGCTGTACACTTCCTATCTCCAAATACAGCCTCAAACAGGACAACCTATCCTTTATCACACGCTTTTTGTCCGCTTTTTTGTGTGTTTGGGTTCTAAGGAACTAAGGACGAACAAAATAACAGCCCTCACGTGAGATTACCCTCTTTTATCATCTTTGTTTTCTCCCCTTTTTATGGTGTTTATGCCGCAAACACAGTTACTTAACGGATGATTTTACACAAGCAAATGCAATTATCAGTTATGGAAAAAGTGGCAAAGACCAGCGTTTTGCGATGAAACGCGTAAACAAATAACACAGCCGCAAGGCAGTCTAGGGCCTCAATTCCAAAAGCCATTGAAAAACAACCGGATTATAACGTTGTTTGAAATGCATGGAAAATGTTAGAGCTTGTCCACATATTCAAAACATTTCCCGGACTTGAAATCGAGCTGTGTTTTAAATATGTATTTAGTTGAAACAAAACGGTGTTCACCCATATTTTCGATATGTACCCATAGTTTAAGGCACAAGGTGTGTCGGTTACATCGATCTTCGGGTTCTTATTTAGCTTTGGGTTTTTTCAGAAATAACTTTTTTTTTTGTTTCTTTCGCAGCCGCATTTTCTTGTGTTCCGCTCAGAAACGCATACAATATAACCCACACATCCAACACTCGGAGAGAAAACGAATATCTGCAGCTCCCAGAGCATATAAATCATAAATTGCGGAAGTTGTTTTGTGTTATGTTTGAAAGTAAAAACATTTGTTCGGAAAGCCTCTCTGATGGAGTCACATGCAATTCACGGGGTTCAACTCCCGATGTTGTTCAAGATGGAAAACATTTAGGAAAACAGAAGTCGCTCGGTCAAGCATTCTTGGGGAAAACAGGGGAAGTCAAACCCTTGAAACGCCCAACACAGCAAATATAAATATTATGTATATATATACACAGAAAAATTGTGAGGTGTCGACATGTTCAACAAGACATCAATAAATCGCGGCCCCTCAAATATACTGTAATCGTTGTGTTGATTGAGGTTAGTTGCGTAAAGATAGAAAAATATAGAAAAAAATCAAGGATGACAAAACATGTTCGTGGGGTTTCTTTAGGATATCTGTTTGCTGCTAAACCTGGCATAAACATCTCGAGATCACCAGGAATGATTGCAAACTAATTTAAATAACGGAGTGAAATATAAATATTATTTCAAAATAAACGGGTAAGCTTTCTGTCGATTCAGGTGTTGTATTAATATTGACTGAGCGATGTACAGTTCTGACCCAAAATGTGCATTGCAGACAAGAGAAAATGAGGCATTTACATGTTACACTGGGTTTTTGTCTAGTTTGGCAAACATAAACAAGGTGGGATTTCGATTGCAGAATGAAATAACTTAAATGAAAAATACCACGCGGTTGTTATGCGTAAATTGATAGATATATTTACCTATTATAACCCTACTAATGTTTGTTTTCTCGCTTAATGTGGGTGGAATTTTTAACGAACGAGGAACTTGATGTGTGTTGCTTCGCTGCTACTAATGTGAGAATTCTATTATAGTTGTGTAAACTTTCACAAATCAAATATTTATAACAATAAAAATATCAACCAATTCGCAAGCTTAATAATGCGCGACAAAGCACCGTACACCTGGTTACTAATAGTTATAACTTTGCATATATCTAATAAAGAATTATGGACCAGCACATCCCTCGAAGTACGGCTTCAATGTTTTTTCAGTGTGACGAGAACTAGTGTCGAATGCAAATTAAAACAACGCCTAGACTTATGTTTTAACAAAAAAGGTGTAGTCGATTTTCGTCCATAACATCAATCATGTTGAAATGGATAATGATACTGGGAATAAAGTATGCCATTTTATCCAAGGGACCTATGACTAGGGTAAAAATCGGGTGCTTTATTGCACGTAATATTGGCACTTGGGAATACAATGTGTGTTTTATTATGTTTCTATCTGATACCCGATTAGATTATCTCATTAGAAGCAAGAAAATACATATATGTGTAGATGAAAAAAAAAACAGCTTTTGTGTAATTCTGACACCAAGAACATGGCATACAAAGGGAATGAAGTTGTCTAACAATACATAAGATTATTAGCAGGAAGTAAGGAAAATGCATAGTCAACACAAACAATAATTGTTTTGCAATAACATGTGCGGGACTTAAGTACATGTGAGCTGTTTTTCCAGACACTGCTCTTGTTTACGGTTCTGAAGTAGTTTCGCTGCTCGCTTTCGTAATTTATTGCTTAAATTTTATACATTTTGTGGTTATGTTTTCACCACGGGCTGCATCTGGACTTCCGAGAACTGAGTTGAATTGTATGAACGTGAACTATTACACATAAGGATGAAAAACAGAAAACTATCATGTTTACACACAGCGCTTTGTTAAATTCTTGGTAATTGTGAAAAGACGAAATGACGAACAAATTATAGCCTTGAGATACAGAACTGTGACAAAATACTATTATTTATGTGTCATAATGTACTTACAATTAGCCCCCAGCCGCAGACTTGTGTACAGGTGTGCACTTGGGCACACGTGTTTAGGCATAAACAAGGAGTCCCCAGTCTGCAACAACACGGATAACAAGAGCAATACACAAATACCCTATTTATGGTTTAGGCAAGTATGGGACTTAAGGTTGAGTTGAAGTACATCGATATTCCGTGTATCTACATACTCACAAAGGCACGTGCCAACTTGGCTTGTATATGCAAGATATTTATTAAATGCTGTAGAAAATGGGATGCTATTTTCGATAGCAAATAGAGAGAAAGCACTGGCATTTTGCCACACTGATACGAAAACTGACAAGGAGTGATCGACTACGAAATAAACTGACGAAATGGGGAGAAGGGATGTATTTATCGAGCGACGTTTGATAATGGCCTGTTTGTGTGTGTATATCAACAACTCAATTGGGAGGAGAGCGGGTTGAACGCTACCAACGGCAGAGCAAGCGTAGAAGATAAATATCTACTGAGAGGCGATATATTATGTGGCACAAACAATACAACTCACCGTCGTCTGGTGATAGCGGGCAATAAGTGTAACAATATTACCAAAATACAAATACCCAGTCTTGTTGAGCGTACATATGTATAGATACACACGGTTTTAACACATTCAGTAGAAGTTGCACAAGCGGAAGGCACCCCTACCTACAGTACATCGAGCGCAGTATTTCTTTTGAGATTTTTTTACCTTTATGCATACTTCGCTTTCTCAATTTCCTTAATTTTTGGAAACAACGGTTGTTATAATGTGATACAAGTAACACAAACTACTGTCTACTGGGAATATCAAGTTGATTGACCACAATATGTTTTAAGAAATGAGACGGGTTGTTTGAAAAACAAGTAGACATATGCGCCGCTTTCGAATCACTCACAAACATATCTTCAAATCAAGTTCGAGAAGCACACAAAACTGTTAAATGGATGACGTCCAAGATAGGGAGACTGCGGGCGGAGTAAGCGGAATTGAAGGTATACATAAATGAAATGTGATCCGGACAAGAAACTCCGAAATCCATGTAGATGCCGAAAAAAAACAGAAATGTTTGGAAGTCTAAGCTGATATAGTTTGAGGTCTCAGAACACACAATTACCGTAACAATATATGCAACATTAAAGCAGACATCTGCAACATTTGGGATGACGCGAGCGAAGAAAAGGAGAGCGAGTCCCGCGGGGAGACAATGGGCGGCGGGAAGCTCGCTGATGTGGGTCTTCGTAAACAAATAGGGAGTGTGCGGGAGGAGAGGGGAAAACAGGGAGGCTACATAGAGAGGTCGTTCCCGAAGAGGGTGTCACAGAAGGAAGAATACTGAAAGAGGTTGGTGCACTTGAGAGAGCATAGGGATAGGAAGACCGGGTGTGACGGGGAGCGAGAGTGCTCCTGTGCGCGAGGAGTAGACGAGAGAGGAATGAGGTCAGTTATACTGGGTGGTGTCAACACACTGAGCGGTTGTGCTCAGCCAGAAGAGACATTGACGAGAAGACATGGTGAGATAGGGTTGCCACACACGAGGTTATCAGAAATATGTTAAAACTTGGAATTGGGAGGAATGGTTTTCAAGAGGACACACGCAAAAAATAAAATAGGTGAGTGCGGGAGATTTGAGAGATTTTGAGGAACGGAACTAATATGTTGTTCATAGGAAAGTGCAAGAGACGGAGACAGCTAGCTCGTGGACTCCGTGGACCACATGGTAGGTCGCACTGAGTATACTCCCGATGGACTTTTCTGTTTCTAGTATGATCACATGCAAAAAAACAAGGTTACGGTAGGTCAAGCAAGCATCAAGAACATGCACTCTTTCCGTCACGCCGCACATTTATTAAGTGTGTTTATGAACGTAAAACAATTCGATATGCCGGGTATTTTCTAGACATTCACAACGAATATGCAGATGTTTCGGGACTTGGAAGAGCAAAACATTGCCATATTTGTGCGAACAATACAGAAGCGCGTTGCACTTTTCTAATGCGTTATTTTCCGTAAACTTCTCTGAGTGCACATATTTACGTTTTGCCTTCAAAAAGAGCGGAAAAACAACTGATGACAGAAAAAGCTTACAAGGGAACCGACGAAGGCCACCCTGAGCTTATAAAAATGGCCGATGTACAAATTGGATGGAGAATTCGGAATTTTTTTAAGATCGCCGTCGTCGGACCCCTTGTTAGAAAAACAGAACCGATCATTTCGAGGTTTAACTTGACAACTGGTCTTTGAACCGTTATCTATCTTTCTAAAACAGTTCGACATAGAGTGGTGTCAAACCGACTACAGAAATAGCCAATCCGGCTAGCCGCTCTGTGAATACACGGAAAGCCGACTTTACGCGTATCCATTGCAGTGGATACAGACATAGCCGGCTTCACGGGTAGCCACTGCAGCGGCTACGCGCCGAGCCGCATATCTGCTCAGCTGCAAACATGGCTACTCGACCAGCCGAATAACAGTATTAGTATACATAAATATTCGGCTATTTTAAATGAATAAACATGAATTTTCGAGTTTTTTTCTGAAATTAGTACGGTGTTTGCTTATAAAGCACCGAAACCACCGTAATATTACAGTAGAAACAGGATTTTCTATAGGAAATCGATCGAAAACTACTTTTTTATCGCGCCTAAAAATATCATTATTTAATAATTTTATTGTGTTTTACTATAAAATTTGCCATTATTAGAGATTATGTTGTGTTCAAATTATAAACTGTCGCATTATTTATCACTAGGCAGCTCTTTGCGCATATCTTGATGCATTTTAGCGTATATTTTCTTGTTTGAAGCATTATTTTTGCATAATGGCATCTTATTTTGAAATTTGCGATAAATAATTGGAGTTTTTTCATCTCTTTTCAAAAAATATTATTTAGCTGCTTAGAATAGCCGACTATACACGCTGCCAATGAATTGGCTTACAGCCATAGCCGCTCTTTGTTCAAGAAACGGCTATGGATATAGCCGTAGCCGCATGCTTCTTTGGTAGCGACTACGGCTATAGCTGTAGCCACGCCCTGACAGAAAAGCGGCTCGGCTAGAAAACCGCATGATGCGTAGTCGGCTGCAAAAATAGCCGTTTTGACACCACTCTAGTTCGACATCACCTATCTATCTATCTATCCAATTGTTTGCCACGAAACAAAATAGATCATAGACCCACAGCGCTCTCACAAATATAAAACACGATTATCTAGCTGCATGCATCTCTATGTTTTCACAGCGTGACTGTTAAAATTTTAATTCCTCGAGGTAAGAGTACACTGCAAATGACGTCAAAAAGCTGTATATCACCGGTCAGAAAGGTAATAAATAAAAAATCGAATCCGTCTAATTTCAGGGATCACTTTGTTTCCCACGCAAAATAATGAAACAGGTTGAAGACATCACTTGCTTACATAAGGAATAATGGATTTCGGAGAATGGATGTGAATATACGCATATGATAATTTTTGAAAATAGGGATTCCAGGAAACGCTTTATTGGAAAATCGGGCCCTCGCTTTGTTACCGTCTGGCATACTAACTAATCGCTCGGCTTATAACTGTTCAGGGAAATATGTATATATATTATGCAGACAACTAGGTCTTGAGAAAAATGTCAATAAAGGTATTATGTGAAATGTGATTTCTGTCTGAATCAGTCCAACAGCAGTTGTTTGTCGGGAAAATACGCGGGGCGAAAAAAAAAAGATTTTCATGTAAACAAGATAATGTAGAAGAGACAAATACGTAGAAAGGTGATTGCGATGGTGAGATAAAGCGAAGAGAGCGGTGACTGAAGAGAACATATAGGTAGAATAGACGATGGGGTAAATACAGAGCAGAGGTGCTCAAGAGTAGGGGTGTTCAAGACTAACTCGACGTGTATGTACAGTAAGGCTTGATTCGGCGAGTCCAGCGAAACGTCATACATAAATTTGCATTATTTTTAAAGGAGTATTATGTTTTACACGGTAAACAGGGACTGAGGAACAGCGTGTTGATAATATTATGGAATACAGCGAGTGATATCATGAGATACATAAAAGAGAGAACGAGAGTGAGTGAGTGAGAAGGAGAAAAAAGCCACACACAGAGCAAACACACTTCACTGATCACATTTTTAAAACGCAACAGTGAATATTTCTTTGGTTTTTCATTTAACATATGATGCTTCTAATCAGTCCTAGTACTCCCGATATGCTAGTGCTATTTTGTGAATGTTTTTCATACAAATAAACTCACACTTTTGCTTTTGGGACGCACTCGGAACCAAAGCTTAAAGCGACGTTTCAAGGTAGGTCTGTTCTGAAATAGCCACTTTTACTTTAGAGCGCTTTTACAATTGTATACTACATTGTTTATTTGCGCATAGACAGACATTTGTGGGTGCCATTTAAATAATCATAAATGGTTTGGGATTTATTAGAAGAAAATAGGCGTATTTTCAAGTTGCGATGCGACAGTTGTGACCAGGACTCCTCGCTGGTCAGGTAGGCACTACGACTAGACGAACTGAGCGAAGTAGCGACTAACTGTTTGCATCAACTATAACGGGGGGTGGGGTCATGCACCTAATGGGCGGTCCTTTTTTACTTTGCTTATTTATATTCTCCACGTCTAACATGCTCACCTCGAACGGTTGTTTACGAAGAGTAAAATCAAAGACCAAAATGAATGCCCGGCCTACTCAGTGAAGATACCGATTTGGGGAGTATGTTTCGAGAGATTTGGTGAAAGGTTAGACCACCCATACAGTAACGCGAACCAATGACTAAATGAACATCAGTTCATGTAGGCTTTGTCTCTAGTTCTAAAACCGTACAAATTGCAGTTCCAAATTTATCGGCATTCTCGGCTTCAGACAAACATGGGCAATTGGATTAGAGCAAAAATAAAATATATATTTCACCCAACGCTCCCACCCAACGCATTCCTGCGCTAAGGATGTTTATCGGTTGCACATGTTGTGCCCGAACGCCCTAAAGCGGCTTATAGTGATTATAATGAACACATTTTTTTAAGATTTAGGTTGTTTGCACCTCCCACAACCATAACTCACGTTGGACATCGGCCTGCTTGTTAGTTAATAAGGGAAAAAAATAGCAAATATAGCGGGGGACCCGGGGTTCTGTAGGTTCATAATGCACTAGGGTTGCCCTCTCGGACAAACGCACGAAAATTTGACGCAAAATATATTGTTTAGCAGAGTACCAAGTGGTACGGGGATTCCCTCTCACAGACCCTTGAAGAGAAGGAGAGGGAGGAAGAGGAAGAGGGAGGTCTGCGAGGTAGTAGATAGAGAGAAAGAGACGAAGAAAAGGGCACCTACTTGCTTAGTGAGTACCAGTCTGTGCTCGACAGTAGGAAAGACTAGTCTATGACCATAGAAGTACAAAAACAACTAGCTCCGTCTGTTTTTGCACTTAGCATTTTAACAAGGCTTGTACTTTCATACCGATCTATGGAAAGCTCAGTTCAATATTACACCTTCATTACATTGTTGATTATAAATACACAACCCGCCAAGAAACAACCTAGATTTCAAAGTATATTGTATTATCTTTGCTAGTAGTTGAGAACAAGCACTCCCCAGAAAGGAACACATATGAGACTCGCTGATCCAAGTGCAATCACAGATAAAGAGGCTAGGACTTGTTTTGCACTATTTTATGCTGGACGTTACCAACTGGTACGGGTGCACATTCCGAAAACACATTACATACTGAGTTGGAGAGACCGACAGAAAAACAACAGAAACTAAATTTTTTGAATACATTTTTGCACTAAAAATGCGTGAAAAACATTAGCAAATGCAACCAAAGGGAGAGCACAAGATATTAAGTGTTCTTAATAGCCCAGTGTTTGCAGAGAACGCGCCTGTGCGACTTAGGGAACATGATCGCTACATTTTTGTGCTAATATTTTAAAGTTGAACGGTTTTAGTATAACGCTTGCTAATTTCTGTCAACTGGGTGTGTACTTTATCTTTTATCTATTAATTTCTTTCAACTAATGAGCTTCTATGTACAAAGTACTGCGAGCTTCTATTCCATATCAGGTAGCCGTCTACACTAAACGAGGATAATTTTCGTATGTTCGCACAACTGTTCGAGATAATTCTCAACTTGCATTCATGCTCTCTTCTGTAATGAATAACTGTGCTTATTGCTCGTGGTCAACATCAACCCCTCTACCTTTCATGTTGCTTCGTAGTTCTCCCAGTGACCGCTACTGTCGGACATTTTCGAGAAACTATTGCAACACATAGACAGTAGGAGTCCGCATTTTTGATCAATCTTTGCGATTGCGCTGTTTGTTAGTTACAGACTGTCTACTTTTGTTGCTTTCCCAACAGATACCTCAATTGATGAGAATTTGAGATGAAAGATTGAAGGACTTTGGAGTAAACAAGTAGTCGTTTTGGTTTCTCGACCATATCAGAGTAGTAAAGAAAATGACCGTTGGCCTAGAAAATTAGAAATGATCATGCATGCAGTAGCCTTGGCGTCGAATAAGATTCATGGCGATCGGCATACGAACGAAGATAGACGTCTGATAGACACAGTACTGGTACGTGGTTTTATCCCTTTAACGAAACCTCTCTGTCTGGATGTCCCTCTCTCGTTTTTCTCACCCCCCCCCCCCGCTCCCCCTCTCTCTCCAATTGTAGGTGGTCTTCGAGGAAAGATAAATAAAACTTATTTGCAAAGTAGTTTTCTGTCAGTGTCTGAATTGGTACTATAAATCTCGCTAGTCCAATAATTATTATGTGGAATAAAAAATTTCAGTGCTTACCATATTCAACATATAATTATAGCAGGATATTTAGGAACAGGATATTTAAATACAATGGTCAATTTTGCTGCGGTATGCAAGAGGTGTTATTTTCATTTGGTCCTTTGGTTTTTGGACGA
This sequence comes from Pelodera strongyloides, assembly GCA_036852015.1. NCBI lineage: Eukaryota > Metazoa > Nematoda > Chromadorea > Rhabditida > Rhabditidae > Pelodera > Pelodera strongyloides. Next base: position 113,037 of record JAANDG010000349.1, on the reverse strand, counting down.
CCCGTTTTTCACCTAGAGTCTAGTTGTTTTGCGAAATTCAATACCCAGTTTTCAAAAACACAAACATTATGTGGCGCAAACAGTGGAAAAAAGTTGTTTTTAGTAAAAACTCGTGCTCAGCATGACAAAGCAGCATGAAAACTCGATAACAGAATACTAAGGGAGTTCATTTAAATATCAATGTTGATAAACTTCTCGAGTAGTGTGGCTCGGTTCGCCACAACTGCCGTTTTCCTAATTTTGAAACGGAAAGGGAAATCGTTACCGGAATCGATCAAAGATGAAACAAGATGCAAAAACATATAAAAGCATTTTGCTAACCTCGAAAACCAAGTCTACGTTACGTACCACGGTTGTAAACAATACAGTGCTTTCAATTTTCACCTGCTCTTAACCCTTGTAAGCTCTCTGATGAAGATGTCTTAAGATATTGCAAGAAAAATAAAAAAAACTAACCATAAGACACTCGATTGAACACCTACGTCATAAATATTTTGGACAAATATGCAACAAACATTTAGCAAAACGTATTTCCCTGTTCCATTTCCGTGTCTAGTAAAACAAGCTCGACCCTCATAGGTATGCAAACAATGCTCCACAAAGGACAGCGTTCAGGGTGTCCACATCGATTCGGTGTGTCAAGTGTATGTAACGTGTATGTAACACTTGAGGTGTGTACAATACTTATTGTTAGTTAAGCATTTGTGGTAAACTGCTGAATCAAGCCATACTACTGTGGATCACGTGTGCCTTTTTAAAAGCTCCCCTCATGAATACTAAATTTGCATTTGCAGAAAGAGTAGAATTCCAAAAAGAATAGAAGATGAGAGGAGAATTGTCTTAACAAAAAGAACCACCGGACGATCTGCAATGTTATAATAACTGGGCGTTTGCTACGCTAGTTCGGGCTATGCAAATGTGATTTTCACAGCGCATTCGTTAAAACTTTCTCAGACTGCATATGCATATAAAGGTTTCATTTTCCAAAGTACGGGTTTGTGCAGGCCTACAGTCTGCAACATGATGGGCCTGGACCGTCTCGGGGATTTCCATGTAGTGGCGTTCTTAACGGCGCCGAGTCATTGTGTGTCTGGGTTTGCAATAATTAGGCGTAGTCTTGAATAAGTGCGAATATGCGGTGCGCAATAAACGTCCACACTGTATGATAGTCGTTACTCATATGAGCAAAAATATCAAGTAACGCTGAGACCGTGTGAAATTGGTTCAAATGAGTACTTCTATTGCATAATTGTTTATCAGTGATTATTCGTTAACAGTCAGCAATATTTATTATAAAATTTCGAAAGAACATGGTAGACTGTCAAAAAAAGAAAGAAAGCGTGCATGACACTTAAATGGAAAATAAAAATTTGTTATCTAACACACAAACACGGCATGAAAAGAATAAACAACATACCTTTTTTCGTGCCGCCGCAATGACAACTGGTGTTTTTCAAAATTATGTACTAAACTAATTTACTAACCGCAATCTGTTCTTATTTTGGCCGACTAGTTATCCTTACTCTCGTGCTTTGGTCAGACGTTCACGTTCTTCATTAAATCCGACAATCAGCTTAATCTGTTATTGAATAGAAGGTATTTGTAATACGTATGACACTTAACTTGTGTATCATTTTCATCACATCGAAAATAATTGTGACTAAAGCAAACGGCTACCAATAACTCAGTACAAACCTGTAAACAAACTTTGTTTTTCGTTAAAAGAAAACTGCTGTCGATCGGCATGCAAAAAATGAAAACAAATGAAAACTCAAGCTTGTGTAGAGGGACGACTACATACAAGATCATTTTACATTTATGTATTTTAGTTATGCATATACAAATATGTGAATGCTCTTAAAGCGGTATAACACCCAGTTATCTAATGTACATGACCCAAATTCGCATTGTTCGTTTGAAGTTTATTATGGACTATATTATATACGTCGAATTGTTTCGGTTAGGTTATTCTCCAAGGGTGTGATGTGATGTGATAGTTTGCACAAATAACACCGTAAGATCAGTTTTGAAAGCGAAAGATGTTTGCGCGAAATATCGTACAGTTGTTTGGTATTATTAGTATACATTGCAGTTTGGATAATACGAGAAACTTTCTTGACCAATTAAAAATCTCTGTAAGACGAAAACAAACAATTTTGCAAGGTATATATGTCGATTTTTAAGCCGCGACATGAATGTAAAATGAAAGACGAATGACCAGAGTGCAAAAATAAATTCTTTTACATGAACGTCTAATTGAAGATGTTTTTGGTTGTTTTTCTATTGTAATTCATTTGGATTTACAATAGAAGTTTTTCTTTACTATCTTCATACAGCAGCAAACTTTTTCTACTCATAGGCTAGGCTTACGCTTACGGTTTCTTGAAATAAAAATTAATTTTACAATTGCACTTTTTTTCTTTTGGATTTAACAGTTTCTATTTACTCTTTTCACACTACAGCAAACTTTGCTTACCATTAAGCTTTTAGCTTGTACAATATCGAATAAAACATTTATAGAACGTATCTTATAACCTCGCTCACAACTTTTGGGGTGCGGCACACCTCGCGTGATTCTCGACCTGACGGTGACCTCGCTCAGCAGTCGCCGTTCTTTGACTTGAACTGCTCATCACAACGTGATAGACACAATTCCCATAGTCGCTTTGGGTTGTGTTTTACAATTCACATACATTCCCCAGAACACAAAGATAGTGCTTTGTTCATAAAGAAGTCTAATATTTATTCAGATTTATAACAAGCGACATGGTTCCAGTTCATGGCCTAAACTTGGATGCCAAAATCGAATCGCAAAAAATATCGAGGCTAACCATAATGAAATGCATTTTGATTCAACATAGTTATTCATTTCAGCTTGTACTAATGGATGTTCTACTGGTTCATCATGCGTTGAAGACATTTGATGTTCTGCCGCCAATCAAGGTAAGGTAATTAACCAACGTACTATCTGCCGGAGATGCCCAGAAGATGGTACCGATTGGTTATCTGGCATGTATCGTACATGGTTACTTGTGTTAATCTGCTACACTTGGCTTTGTCACTTTCCAGAACACGACAAAATACAAAGTAAAGATAAATTTATTAAATATGCACATGTTTTTGAATAGAATCTGAACGCTCTGAATTGCACGATCATAACAAACACGAAAAAAATTGAATAGTTGAGGAAACACAATTATTCGTTTATGAAAATAATATACAAACAAAAAACGGTGGCAAGTGAACAAATTGATAGAGACCCATAATCTCACAGCAGTTGGCTGCTAATCGTTTAAGATAACATTGTCTAATGGCATTAAAAAATGTAGCATGCAAGACATATGCATTGTTATTAGGATCGGTTAAAAAGTATGACAAAATCAACGCTGCTGGCTATAACTCAATTGGTTGTGTGGAAGTAGTACAGAGACTACATATTAGCACTGGAGGGTGCAATATCTGAAGAAAGGCCCATGACATTCAGCTGGGTTCTTGGCTATGCATTCTCGTGACTCAAATCCGATCATCTCACCGTTGTTGCAAGGCTGTCCACTGGCAAATTGCTGAAAAACACTTGCATTGGTAAAAGAACGCGTAGATGGGTTTTAGCCAATTTATGTGAAGGTTTTATAATGTAGTGAAGGCTGCCCTTTCTCTTTGCTTCTTGGCATTAGCCCTTTCGTGGTTCGTACGCTCTCTACTAAACATTAATGTACAGAACGAACCTGGCATACTCCTAGCCACGGGGACCAGTCTTGAGCATCGATTTCAGTAGACGCCGAGGAGGAGGAAGATCCGGATCCGGCGAGAACAGAAGGAAGGGACACAGGACGGGCACCTGGTATTTAAAAATTTATCGCATTGAATCAATACTAGAATCAAACACACAGAAACATATCCCCCTTAAATAAATGAGCTTGTATCTTCCCAGTGACTGTAGTAAACAATGCACCCAAATGTCTTGATATATAGCTAGACGGTTGTCATCTGCCCTTTTCAAACAGCTGCATGCTCACCCTGTTCCGCAAATTCGTCGACGTCCTTGGGCTCGGCCACGATGGAGCGCACCGACTCCAAAGAGGGGAGATCTGCATATATATATATATATGTTATTAATATTGGAATCATAATTTGTTTATGACAAGTTATCCACCCATTCATTCTCTTACATTTAAAACAAATAGTATTTTATGTCGTACCGTAATCATCAGGAAGAGCGGGTGCCACGGTTGTGGTAACTACGGCGCAGTTCTCAACTTGCATCAGAGCTCCGAGACATCTGAAGCATTGAAGATTATATGTGAATTTATATACAACTATGTTTTTTCAGTAGAGATACTCATTCTTTAATTTATTTTATATGTGTAGATTTCATTTGGTCCACTTTGTTATATTCTGCAGTACAGGGTAATCCGTTTTGGCTAATATATAGATACGAATATTGACCCCCGTAGGAACTGCACCAACGACTGTTGAAATCATTGAGAAATAGCGTTCTTGATATTGTTTTGTGAGATCGAATGTCTAGGCACGTTCTACACTGATACTTTTCCGGAAAAAAAAACATTTGAAAGACGTTCATTCCATTGAACTAGCATGATGTTCAGAAAAGAGAACTTATGCGAAACAGTTGAAATAGTGTTTGGTCCAAGGCGCATCATATGTACATGACCGTCGACTGGCGAATACTTTCAAATACGAAAGTAAAACGTGCTAACCTTCTCAGATCTAGGCACTTTCTTCTTCTGATTTTGCGTTCTCCGCTCTTGGTACAAGGAGTCCAATCAGACCATTCAGAGAAGTAATTTTGGGCTACCAACTGAAAAAAACGGCATTTTTGGAATATTTTTGCGGACTCGTATTTTTTGGAACATGGTTCAGTTAAAAAAAAAACAATGCACACAAAAAAGAGCTTTTCTAGGTGAGTTCCGAGAAGAAATTTTATGAGAGTAATGCATTAGGCTGCACTATATCTACCTGATGTTCCTTGAGCTTTAGGGGCTTAATAGCGATGTTGTGCTTTCTAACTGTGCCCTCTGAACCTTGCGGTAATTCTTCTCCACCGAGGAACTCCTCTTCTTCCTTAGAAATAAAACTATTACCAGAAATACTAACCATAACGAATTATCGAAAACAATTTTTCAGATATCATGAGAATCTTTTTATGCGTGTAGTACAAATATAGGTAGATATGTACGAAACTACGGAATGGCTTGTCACAATTTGGCGTCATGGGACTTCCTACCCAACTCCCTCTTTCTTACGGATTCTGACCTTTCTCAGATCCTCCTCGCTGGGCTCGTCGGATTGCTCCTGTTGTTGGCTGGCGGCGGCTACAGTCACAGGTTGAAACTCCTCGTCCTCTTCTGTCTCGGTTTCCGCTTTCACTTTCTTCATCTAATTTTTTTTGTATCAAATGTTTTTATTAACATTTCAATTGTATCAAATACCTGCAGTATTGTTCCGCTAAAGAAATAATTCTTCACGATGGTTCTCAACATATTATTACCGGTAATAGTGAGATTTTCAAAAACACTTATCCTAAAGCCTCTGAGCTCTTGGGTAAAGGTACAAAATTCAGCGAACCTTTTAGAAAAGAAAAAGTTCACAGCCTTTTAAAAGTTGCTATGGACAACTTGACTACTAGTCTTTCCAGACATCTACAGAAAGCTAACATAATCGCACCGGATTACTCATTCTTATATAAACAAGCCACTAGCTACAAACTAAAATTTAGTGGTAATAATTATCAAATAGCACGTGAACTACGTAAGATCAAACAAGAGTTTATCTTAACATGCGTAGACAAGGCATCTGCCAATTTCTGCTTTTCATGCCCAATCCTATATTCATTTCATATCTTTAGAGAATTAGGAATCACTCGAGTTATTAAGGATAACGAGCATGTGGCGGAAATTCGCGGTAATGACACTTATCGACCTTATACAGTTGAACCCTCTGAAGTCATTGTATCACGCCATATCAAATACTGCAAAATATTAGGTATTGAATGCTCTGATAATGATTCCAATCTTCCAATTATATATGGCATACCCAAATTACATAAACCCACAGTAAAAATGCGATTCATAACGGCAGCTAAAAACAGCTCACTTAAAACTGTTTCCATTATGCTTCAAAAAGCTTTAAAACATTTCAAAACTCATTTTCGAAACTACTGTAAGGCTGCAGGAAACTGGAATGAAACTAAGTTGCGATATATCTCAATCGATAATTCACTCTCTGTTACCTGCAATGCTGGTCTCAATAAATACCAAAACGTTAAGATTATGGACTTTACTAGTTTATTCACTAATTTACCACACACGTGTGTTCTCGATAACATCTTCCAACTGCTTGATATTTGTTTTAAAAACGCTAATAAAGAATATCTTAATATTGGGTATAATAAATGCTTCTATTCTGACAATTACGGTAATAACTGCTACTCTAAAAGCGAACTTTTCAGCGTCATTAGTTACATTGTTAAAAACAGCTTCCTCATTTTTCGCAATAATGTATTTCATCAAATTAAAGGTGTACCACAAGGAGGGAATGCCTCCCCTTTATTGGCAGATTTGACTCTCTCTATGATTGAGTTCAAGTATCTTAAAATACCCGCTAATGTTCAAATCTCCTTTAAAACGGATATTAAAAGGTATATGGACGATATTGCCATTTTCTATAATGATCATAATATTCTTTCCAATGTGTGTAATATATATCCCAACTCCTTAACTTTAGAACCCGCAAATACCTCCACAAAAGAAGCAGCTTTCCTCGATTTATACTTAAAAAGAACTAACGATATATGGACCGTTAATATGTATAATAAGACAGACGATTACACCTTCAATGTAATTCGGTTCCCTATGTTTGACAGTAGTATTAGTAGCAAAATCAAAATTAGTTGTATTATTGGCGAGATAATAAGAATTAATCGATGCACATCTACTATAGATTTCTTCAAATCCAAGGTTGCACAATTTGTTTGCAAACTTATATCTAACAAGTACCCTAAAACATCATTTTGAGTACTATCAGCAAAACGCTCAATAAATATCCTGTCATTACTCACAAATATAACCTTACCTTAAAACATATGCTAAAATGGTTACATTCAATTTAAAATTGCTAATAAATATGCTACTATTTCACTATCCGTTTCCCTTATCAATTTATTTAGTCCTCCTATATGGTTAACCAGGATCAATAACCTCTATATGCATAAGTATGGGTGGGTCATTCACCTCTACTAATGTCACTATGCATGTCTGTCACTCTATGTCTCTCTCGTACTCTTATCAAAACTTACGCTGACAAAGACCTCCTTAACTATGACTACCAATGACAGTCACGCCTCTTTATCGACAGTATTGTATTTGAATTCTCTCTTTCATTATTCTAATGCCCTTTCTATCTTTCTATGTCACTATTATGTTATTTTTATTAAAAATAGCCTAATACAATAAATATACAATTTCTATTTTTTATTAAGTTAGTGTATAATTCCAATTGCGGCATCACACTGATGATGGCCCCTCCGCAATTGTAAATCCCGTCTGTGGCTAAGGGGCCGAAACGGGTTATCAAGCTCACGCTTGATATACTCCAGTATTATTTCATTACAATTATATTTTATTTCGCAAAAATAACTATTTATTTCAATTGTTCTCGTAGTAATATCATCAAATGTTTTTACTCACTCCTTTTCGTTCGTTTTTAATGCACCCATACAATGTGTTGATGTTAAAATTACCTAATCTTTGCTTACCTTCTTGGTTTGCTTGCCCTTGTAAGTTTTCAACGTCTTGCTACCAAAGTTCCTTGGGTGCTTGTTGTACTTGAGATACTGCGCCTTCTCGCCAACCTATAAAACAACCATTAATTAATAGATTTGCAAACAATTATGCAGTTTTTACTTCAAGCTTGGATCCCTTCCAATAAAACATTAACAACCTTTCCGCGAAAAATTGTTGGTAAAACATGGTACACTGCTGCTTCTCATCTATACTTGCAAGAACACAAACCTTGTACAAGAGAAAATGAGGTTTTCAAAAAAAAACATCAACAAATTACACGGACAATCGAGGACGCGCACATTGCATGAACATTTGGTTTTTATCTTGGTCAGTTGTTTACAATCAGAATGATGATGTCTTTTGTTACCTTTCTTCTGGGACTGCGTGTGGTGGTCTGTTCGTCCTCTTCTTCAGTTTCCTCAGAATCGTCTGATTCGGCATCGCCCTCAACTGCTTCCTCTCCTTCTTCCTAAAAAAAGTTTGCAATACATCCAATTTAATATGTCAGTGTCTTCAGTTGTATTCTTCTATTATCAATATTTTTACCTGTTCAGCCGGTGTCGTGCTTGCGACCACTTCAGCTGAAGCTGCCTCTTCGGAAGTCTCAGGGGTGGTGGCGGGTGTTTGGCTTGTTACTTCTTCGGATTCATCTAAACCCACTCCTTAATTATAATAGCGACAGATGCTGTTGTGCAAAACTTCTCATTCGTGTGGATTTCAGGTGATGCGTCTGGTTAATTACAGACTTTCTGACAAAGATATCATGGCCTTACTGTGCGAATGGAAGCAATGCCGACAGTTGTGTGCAACAAACTAAAGTTCGAACATAAGTCAGGCACGCACATTAAAACGGTGAACTAAATGGCAAACTGACTGAACAAAAACTTGAACTAAGTGGAAAACGGACAGAACATAAGAAAAGAAAACTTCAGTGCCTGGTTGCTCATTTGAATCCAATTCATCGAGTGAGGGTGTCAAGTCTTCCATTGAGTCAGTGTCTGATGAAGTGAGAGTGCTGTTTTTGACAGAAGTGCTGGACTCGAGGACTTCAGAGTGCTCCTCAGTCTGTGGTTCTAGTTCAGAACTAGTTTCATCATTGGTGGATTTATCAGCTACCACCTCACTGGACGTTTTGGGTGCCTCGTCTGAGTCAGTTTGAGTTTTCGTATCCTCATCTTCAGTCGGCACATCAGATCCATTCTGCTCAGCCGACTGCTCCACCGAAACCTCTGGCGATATCTCCGCTGACGCTACATCTGATGTATTATGCTCTGTGCTGTCTTCTTGACTGGTGCTCTGAGTGCTTGTGTCAGTGTCTGTAGTGTCTCCGTTCTCTTCATTTTCCGCGATCTCTCCATTTCCCTCACCTTCCTCCTCCTCGTCCTCTCCTTCGTCTTCTCCCGACCCCTCGTCGTTTTCTTCTAAAGTTAAATAAAAGGGTGCAAGAAAGAAAATGAAACTCAAAAGGAAATAGAAAAACATGCAAAAAATTTTTTTGCGGTAACCAGCAAAAAGCGTCAGCCACAAAATGACAGCAAACATAGCAAACTCTCGACGCAAAGGTGTGCTTGAAAGGAAGCGGAAATTTGAACTGAAAACTGAACCGAAATAGGTAAAACAAATCCACAAAACACTGCATGAAGACCAGGAAAATCCTCTATTTGGGAAAATGCGTAGCTTTTACCGTATTCAGTTCCATCAGCGGCAGTGCTTTCGCTTTCGCCGACAGTAGTCTCTTCCAATTTGGGAGTTTTCGGTTCTAAACATTCAATTATGAGAGGCTGATGTTTTACCACTCACTAAGTTAAACAGAAAGAATTATTGAATTGGACATGAAAACGCAAAAGTTACGAACCTGTTTCCTTGGAATCGGCACCCTTTTTATTCATACATCCATTTTGGAAGTAGATCACCTTCTCCGTTTCTTCTTTTGTGAATGCTGTGGGCTTAGTCAAAGCATTTTCGGAATTGGTGATACATTCACCCTCCTCGTAAAAGTACATCGACGACTGAAACAAACGTTGTTAGCAGTTATTATGTTCCAAGAACAGACATTGGTACCACATTCATACTACGCACTAGATGAGCCCGAGCTTCCCGATTGTAAAAAAAAATGTATTTTTGAGGAAATAAGCCCTACAAAAGATTCAAAACGATAAAGCAACCTTGCATGTGGGATCCTTAACACACGTGGCCACGCACTGCTCGAGAGTGTCAGCAAGTTCAACCTTGCTGGCAAAGCCAACCAGAACTGAATCATCCGCACGAATAAACTGAGCATCGGCGCACTCAATGGGCAGATCCTCTGAAAACATTAAGTTTCACTTTCAATATCATGCTGATGGAATACGTTACTACGCAAAGCATTTTCCTTAAAGTTTATTTACGCATTGTGTTTTCGACGGCCACTAATGCGCCTCCCGAATCATAAAATTCTCCCTATTTTCGATCCCATGACTCGCAGCTGTTTTCCTTGTTTCCATAACAGGGTTGAGTTTGGGTGAACGAGAGGAGAAACCGGCTACACAAGTCATGGATCACCAAGCGGGAGATGACGGCTGGTCACTCCACATAAGAGCTTATAGGGTTTTCAGTCCAGGATGCCGCCCTCCGACTCTCGGAGCATTTTTTCTTGCAAGACAAGGAAGGATCCCATAACTAAGCAAACCGTCTTCATAGTGCATTAAATACCGAAAAGATAATCAGTGGAATGCGTTTATGCTATCCAATTTGTGGGTCGTCTCAACACAGAGTACTCTTATCATTGAAAATTGAAAACGTACCATTGAGACAGAACTTTTCAAAGTATCGCTTTCCGACAGATGTCGTTGGTTCTCCCTTTCCTTCTGGACGGCTCTTTTCCTTGAAGATGGTGCAAGTGAACGAAACGTGATCGTACACGAAAGAGGCGCATAGAATTGAACGACCAAACGGATCCTGAAACGAGTTACATATACGAAAAGCAAGGGCACATATGCTTGAAATCATACAATTATTCCACTCAAAAAGATGTTATCAGTCATTTACGAAAGTACACTTCAACCAGAAAGGAAAATTAAGTTTAAACCTGACCCTGTTGCTAGAGCAGGTCTTTAGGCATTCATCCTCACTGAATTCCTTGTAAATGACGTTATCTCCCGCTGTTAATTGAGTGTTATCCAGTACAAAGAACGCCGAGGCCTTGTTCTCACAGATTGCTAGAAATAAAACCTTTAACATCCAACATTCGTGTATTGATAGCAAAAAAGTACTGTATTACAAAATATTATTGATATTCTTATTACTAAATAAGCATCAGCACAAATGTAAAGTTCCGAGTGCCGTTGTTTTTGCAACAGTTTGACCTTGAATTTCACCAAACATGTTTTATAGCCATTCTTGTTAATTTCAACGAACATCAAAAAGGGTGGTCGTGTCCACTCAAAAAGTGAACGCCCGTCATATACCCCGTATGTACTTGAGACTACTGAATAGTTCTTCAGTTTTACAAAGAACGCTTGTTAGCTTTAAACTATACTCTCACAAGTCAGAGTGTATGCCCCCGGCAACATAGATGAAAACAAGACGATGTCATATATTCACTTTTTTCGTACTTATTATTAATCATAAAAACGTTAAAAGAAGGTATGCTCAGAGGAAGTAATTGTGTTTAAGTGTAAACTTTTTATGAGGATGTCGGTTACATTTGACTATGAATTGGTGTTTCCAAATGTACTCAAATTCGGTTTGCCCATTAGGAGTACATAATTGAGTACATATGATAATATTGTGTAGTTTAGTAATATATACATGATTGTTGCCCTCCAGGAGATCATTATCTTACGTATAGCCACTGAGATATATAGGCCGCTGACACAAAAACGTCTCTGTTGATGGGTATCGCGTTTTTATCAATCGATCGTACAACACAAGCGTAGGAGTGAGTTTTTTTTAACCAAAATTATGGTAAGTGGCTTAGTCTCATGGTCAGAAACACTTTTAGCTACTTAGTCTATTTTTAAGATGAAAACCAAAATAAGCTAAATCAAATCTAAAATCCAATCCAATCACGAGAACACAGTAGCTCAACACATGACATTCTAGTTTCCGCAACACATTATTCTTTGGGTCTGGTTAAATTAGTGGTTCCATTAGTTAGGTGAATTTCAGTTCAAAAGACGGGGTTCCAAATTAGAAAGTGCTCTCATTATCAGCCACGTATGGTTTAGTGTGTAGAAACGCTTGCTTTCACAAGACAACTTTCTGCTTGCATTTATTTGTTTGAACATACAATCGTCACTTAAATAGGAACTGGCGTCTTTAGTTTTAACTCTTTAGCCAACCGGAGAAGAACTGGAATTGACAAAAGAGCCGGTCCAAAAACTGGCGAATGCAAAGGAAGTAGGGCGGAAAGTGAAACGAACACCCTCGTTCGAATTGTTGATTAAGAGAAGGAATTACATAATAATACATGGAATTTTAACAGTTCCAGACCGAAAAAAGCCATTTGGACATCGTTAAAGCTTGCTAGCCCTGCACAGCGCATGTTTCTTATTTACGTGACCAGTTCGGCATATTGACCATAATTTTAAATTTTAAATTTTAAATTTTTTGCTATAGACTATGAAATGCTTTATCGTTTTATTGATTACTTGGTGCTCGTATGCTTACAGTGGAATATATGTGTATATCTATGTGTATAAGTATTTGCATATTATACATTTCTTCATTTTTTTAAAGTCTTTCAGCAATTCAAGCAAAGAAAACAGATATGAGCTGCAGGGTTCACAGAATGTCGCTAATACATACGGAGATGTCTAACAAGAAACGATCAACCAAAAAAATACAATTAATAAATAACAACGGTTCAAACCAAAATGTAAGCCAGTAATTAAATGAATACCTCCATTCTCGACGACAATCTTCTTGTGTGAGGGTCTCTGGGCGATGGCTACAGTCGCCAAGAATACTAAGGCTAGGAACCGCATTTCTGGATAAGTCCTTCTTTTGGTCTGCAGTCTTGCCGAGTGTCAGTTGAAGGGGTGTGAGCCTGCGGGCATAGGAAAGGGGCGGGGCCAGACCTCCCCTGGGGAACAGCTCCACAAATGTACCGCACATATTCGGAGGTGTTCGAACGTGGAACTGATGCGAGCAGGCTTTGTGGTTCACAAACTAGCTTGCCACTCATTCTACTTGAAATTCCGTGAAATGCAATTGTTATTTTCATAATTAATAGAAATTTATGAAAAAGACATCACGTGTACATGGAGTTATAAAAATACACTAAGAAGGCCTTCCACACCATAATTCCTTTAGGATCTTAAGCTGCGGAAGGTGTCTTTGCAACGGACATATTGCAAATGTGCAATGTGTTTAGTGACCATAATTCAGAAATATTAGCAATTCCCACAGAAGTGAATAAACTTCGAGCTGAGGCGAGACGGTCTTTATCTTTACACGTAAACTTGTGTGGGAACCTTACTGGATTAGTGGATCTCCTCGAGTTCGTCTGGCAGCAGTTCCATTTTCTAAAACATTGCTTTGCGACACATAATTTTTCTAAAATAATTATTTTCGATTCTCTTAAAATTACGTTTGCGAAGCAAGTGACATCGCTCGTTGTGCAACGTGATATTAATCCCCCCATAGATAGTACTGAAAATCCCTGCATTCTACTTTAGTTTCACTTTTTGAAAACGTTTGCTCGTTCTAGTGGTAATTTGTTTCAAACAGATGGGACTCGGCGGTTTGGACCGGTTTCCGCATTCGTTGTTTGTTTCAGAATTTGTTCAAATCCCTGCTCTCTTTGGTCGCGTACATTTTATTTTGTTAATATACACAGCATGTACACCTGCTTCAACTTCTCAACCACATACAATTTACAGTGTTAAAAAGTCCGTCTCAAGACACATTCTCGCATATATTTTTGGCTGATTTGGAAGGCAAAAAACGCATCCCCGCAGGCTGATAGCGCTCCAATTGGTTGGAACGTGCGCTCGTAAAATTTGCATGCCCATTTTCTAAAGCTGTCTTTTCCAGCTTCAAATCCGCATTCCTTGTGTTTGATTACCATAAGAGGGCCGGGCTCACATATTTGTTTGAACCTCTGATAATGGAATATCTGTACAAATGCCTTTGATATGTTAAAAAATAATTTAGTGTTTTTTTGACGCAGGTTCAACCTTTCGCTTATATTTTTCATATTGTTTTTTTTTTAAACAAATGGTGCCTTTTATTTTTAAAGTTTAAACTAGACCTAATGGTTGTGTAATAATCGCTAGCGCTCATCTCCGCGAGTTTGCTATGAACGGGTATTTACTTGATCATGCTTATTCTCGCAATATCCAATGAGAAGTGGGTGGAAAAAGAGCAAACGAGCTAGCCGGAACATCTACTTTTTTTGGGTGGGATGTGAACCCGAAAGTGGTACTCCATGAACGAATTGAAGCAGATGTTGCAATTAGCTTCCATGCTTCAGTTTAATTGAAGCCATAGAGTCTTCTCCACAAAATACTAAAAGCTACATTTACTTTGCTCATCCTGCATTTGACAATACGATGAAGCAGGCATTCAGATATTTGTTTACATGGGGTGCAGCCAATCAGCATCCAATACTAATTGTAGGCATAGTTGCCTTATGTACATTTATTTCCGAGGAAAATATCAAAATTTTTGCCGACGAGACATCCTTGGTTATTTCAAGTGTAGAACGTGTTTTTGGAATTTGAGTTTTCAAAGCAAGTTTCAAGTATCGGGAACATGGCATCGCGGGTGGAATTCTTTCAGTGGGATATATTGGAAACCGGAGCCAATTAATAATACTGCGTAAATTAGCTGAGAGATGAGGGATAACGGATAATGGCTGAAACATCAGAATGGCGTCATAACTATATGAAGCGCCAAACTCGATTGATTGCTTCAGCAAATTGTAGTAAGTCAGTAAGAACTCGGGTTTATCCTTTCGCAATCACGGCTAACACGGCAATGTTTTCCCTTTTTCACAAAACTTTCCACCCGAATAAAAGCGACAAAGAGATTCGATCCAAAAATGCTGACTTTCACCCAACCAGTGACCCAATTCTTGGTTGAACATACACACATGGATGCGACAATGCAATGCCACTAAATAGTAGATGCGACACTGATAGCTGGATGGAGAAAGGGATAACACGACGGAACACTTGCCCTAACGTGTGACAAGCTGGGTGACAGAGACGAGGGGCATGGTTATGAACCAGTTACCATCTTCAGTACACTGGTTTTTTGTAAAACATAAGTTAGCATATAAATCAGTGAAAGTTGTGACGCCACCTGTTTAATTTTTGCATAGCGGGGGGCTCAATCGGGCGACAAATTAACTTTTCAAAACAAATACCTCCCAATTTAGAAGTAATGTACCTAAATTTCAGGAATCTGAAATTCCCTAATGGTTGATCTTTCGAGCTAAAAGAGCACGTGGTTCTTGCTTACTGTTTTATGGGCAGGGATATACCCTTATTAGCTCCGGGCAGTACCTACTCTCGAGCCTCACGCATACCGGTCCACACACAAAGATTCCCCTCCTTCTTGTTTTACCGAGCTTATATACATTTGAGAAAGCTTAGGGGCCTAAGCAAATCTGAGTGTCAAATTAGGCATCTATAACAAAACCGTTCTTTCGAGCAACTATACATGTATTGAAACTTTCATTTGCGCAAGTAACCAGAAAATTGTCGCGCCCAGTTTAGCTGTTGTTGAAATCACATAATTCATGATATGACACATGCAAAATAGGGCACAATAGATGCGATTACGCATTCCAATGCGATATATATTCAAGGATCGCTTCTTGAGGTTGTCCCTCATCTTATGTTCCAATCTGGTCAAATATATGACAATCAGACGCACGGAGATTCTATCTCCGTGTTTGTACACAGTGAAAATAATATGTGAAAGGAACCACGGTGGAAACATGTCACACTAGAATAAACTTCATGGGGATCCAATAATGGAAACAAACCATATAAAAATTTGCGTGTAATAACGGACGTTATTTCATCAATACGTTTGTAATAATAGCACATAAGCCTTTTCTTACAGTATTTGTGCCTTTAAGTTTAGATGAATATGACGTGCAATTAGAGCTGGAATATATCTTTGTTGGTATTCGTTTCTTTTCGATTATGTAGTGATCGAAACGGGCAACAAGTAATCGTTTAATCCACTGGCATTAAAGTTTTCTTATAGGCTCTTTCCGTCCGCATTGGTTGGAGATTGACTGCGCGGAACTTTACTTAATGAATAGGTTAAGCCCAATTACTTTTAAAATCCAATCCAAATGAAGACAACTGACTACAACGGAAGCGTGGTTTCATCACTACGCTACATTCAATTATTATAAACGTACTGAATCATAATTATGATAATAGATTTTATCGTCTTAAGTCGCAGACGTCTGAAAAGGCTTCTCTATGACAGTTATTTCTAGACACTTAGACAGTCTCTATTTATTTACTACCACACTCGTTATCTGTAAAAAAACTGATAGCACACAGGTTTCTTAACCATGCAGTACATACTGTTTGTGGGAAAAGTCATTGCCTATTCCTGAAGGGACATTACACGGACACTATATTTCTTCTGCGCACTGCTTCAAGCAAAAATACAAATCTTCCACTGCATACACAGAGAACACAAAATGACTTCAAGAGCGATTTCGAAATTGGTCGTATTTGCAGCTGTGACTGTGTATTTATTCTCGGGAATGAACATTCCTTTGGAGCCACAAGGAAATGTAGCTGAGGATTTCAAGGAAGTAGAACGATTATTTACGTATGTTTATTGCAAGTATCAGTCAAATCAACATACGTTAAACGATTATTGTATGTTAATTGTCAAATTGCAAATCTATAGGACATATTTGTTCTCCACATTCCAACACAGCAGTTAGCAACACATTAATTTCAAATGTGAAGGTGTTATTGTTCTTCAGCGAAATGCTCCGCGATGAAGCCGAGGGAGTAGCTATGTCCGTACTTTATAAAGGAGAATTGGTGGTTGACATTTACGCGGGATATTCGGATAAGTTGGTTTATACTCAATAATTATAATACAAATAATATACGCATTTTTCGCGAGTTTATTTAGAATTCATCGTAGAACAATTAGCTTGCCTCACACATCGTGGAAAGGTTCCAAACTGGTAATCCTTAGTGTTGATAAGCATGCGAGTCACAAAATGGCACAAAATGTGGAGCAATGATTGTAGTTTTTTTGCGAATCTTCCAAAGTATTGCAATTTCATTGAAAAAAGTTCCAGAAAGTTAGAAACGGTGACGGGATCCGACCCACCGTGTTCTTGCATTATGTGTTTATAGCCCACTTCATCACCAAATTGATCATTATGTTGTTCTCCATTTCATTAGGAGGGATATTTCACTTTAGCTTCAACCCACGCTAATGAACGCTTCACACTTTTTTTACTGTGTGACCCTAATAGAAACATTTTTTTTCTGATGCAGGGTCCGCATAAACATTTACGCAAACAATAATCAGCAGGCATCAGTTGTCAAATTATGATTTTCGAAGCTCTTGAAATATAAATTCCCAACTTTATTGTTAGAACAGCAGCCGCCAGCTGGAAGAAGAATACCCTGGGTGTATTTTATTCATCAACGAAAATCTTCGGCGGATTGTGCTTTGCTGCGCTCGAAGCACGGGGATACGTCAATTATGATAAAGAGGTACATTTGCTGAAAATATAGAATTACACGATACGTGGCGGCATTTTTGATTGTTTATCCCACCAAGAGGGCACTTCGAAATTTTGTTCGTTTAGGTCATCTTCTACTGGCCAGAGTTTGGAAAACACCATAAGGAAAATTTGACAGTTCGGGAATTGCTCGACCATCGATCTGGATTGATTAAATTCAGCAGAGAATTCTCACCTGAAGAGGCCAGCCAACCAAATGTTATCTCTAATATCATAGAAGAGGTTAGATACAAGGAAATGAGGCGGATTTTTTTTAATCTTATGGTTAAATGTTAGCAAAGATGATCATTCGTGGGGAAATCTGCAGGGAGATTAACGACAACAGCTTCCGGAGGAGCATGTTAGTCTGGCCGTATTCACAAGGAATTTTTTTTATATCGGTAGGTGTGGTCGCCAATTGGGAGTTGCTCGAAACGAAGCTGCGTTTCGTGTCTTCCTTTAGCGATGATGTACAGGCTGACGATGTTTTCAGTCAGCCCCAATGTGGCCCGCGGGCACGCATTTGGGATACCACGCTCTCACATATGGATTTCTTCTCGACGAACTCTTCAGAAGAGTTGACCCAAAACAAAGAAATATTTCGCAATTTGTCGAGCAGGAGGTAAAGAATTCAATGGGAGGTACGTTCGAACATGTTATGATAAGTAGAGTTGAAGTTCACAGTTCACTCACTATTTCTGTGTTAATCAAAGGCCACAACTTTCCCCTAAATCAACCGGTTTTTAGATAAGGACTTCTATATAGGACTGCCTAAGGAAGAACATCACAGGGTGGCTAGGGTTGTTAACCCTCCCCTCACACAGTCCTTTATGGCGCACATTGCCCACCCGCTAAGGTAAGAAGAGCTTGCAGCCAGGAATTAATCGCTCAAGTGCAGTATTCATCATTAGACCTATTGTTTAAGATTTTTTAATTTCAGGTTTCTTAACATAATTCACACACATGCGAAATACGGTGGACTCGCTGACATATCCGCGAATTTTCCTTATTTCCTATCTGTGATGAGAAGGGTAAGTGAAATTCACTACATAAAGTGAATGCTTTTGAACTAATTTTCACATCTTTAATAATTGTGTGCAAGATTCATGGGACAGATTTGGACCTCGCTTCCATATGACGACATTTTTGTGGTTATGCGCCAGTATATTTGTTTTACTGTGTGTCATGCGGTGCAGCTCAAAGAAAACTTCACATTTTGTAGGACAATGTACCGTATAACAATCCAGAAATCCAACAACTGCCCATTATAAGTAGCATGGGGATCGGAACACCGAGGGCCTTCGCTAAAACTGTTCGGCAATTCTGGGAGGTATTCAGTCTTATATGAAAAACTTTTATTGAATAATCATTGAAAACTTTTATTAAACCTACTCACAATTTAAAGACATTCGGTTGAAGTGTTTGATTCAAATGGCGCACCTCCAAGACCAGTGAATTCCTATAATTTTGGTTCACATAAAAATGCACAATTGTTGAGAGTGCTTGCAATTCAGGCGGGTATTATTCCGGAAGAAAAGTGGGAAAAACTGATTAAACCGAACGGCACAGCCTTCGATATTTGTCTAGCTCACGAAAAGAAATACGGACATGGATTCTTCTATCATCCGGTACCGAACAAAGAAGAAGTATGATTCAGAATAAGCACAAAAATTAGTATGTTCGAATAGTGGTCCAAAAAATAAAGCAGCAATATGAAGACACTCTACGGATTTTGACATGATCTGAGATTACGTTTGGATCTTCGTTAGAAATAAGTCCTACTACATTTGTAGCATTATTTTCTAGGAATGGGCAATCGTTTTTGTTGGAAACGGGCAGCAGTTTATTGAAGTTGACAAAGAACGTGATCTGGTGATTGCACTGGTGCGCAATGGACTCAAACCGGGAGATTGGGGTTCTCAGTCATACGAGAAAATACGCAATTTTATTTACGAAACCTTGGACCGAAAGAAACAATATTGAATATCGACCAGATACAAGAAAGACGTTCTTACCTCACAATAAAAGTTTGTTTTCACGGTAACCCACTCATATCGTTTTTTTCCCGCAAGTGGTTAATGATAAACGAATTGTGGATCTAATTTACGGAGATTGTTTGATTTCACAAAACTGAGATCCCACAACATCAGAATGCCAGACACATTGCGGCAGAAGCTAGTTATATGTTCTATATGTTTCGATTTACGTACATGCGTACTAATTTTACCTTGTGAATTTATTCCGCTATGTGATGCTTTTATAAATTTTAGTTACAGGAAGAAATTGTATATTGCTGCCCACGCTATTTCAGGTGTTGACTATTTTTGAGTTTACGCTACTTCCTGGGCAGGTGGCCTTTCGTTGTAATGTTTAATAAATGTCAAATGTTTATTGAACAATATGTCATGTGATTTACTGACAATTCCGAGCTTGGTTTACACCAAAATTATGTGTCGGGCTTATGATAATGACGTAAGTATATAAGTCCATGATCAAAGTCACACTACATTTGCTTGCATTCTAATCGAACCTTCTTACGTTTATAATGTGGCAAATATTTCCAAATCGGGCCGTACGTGTTCCCACAAAAAAAGTACATAAAAATCGAAGCTGAAAATTTTAGTTCTGCTGGAATTCTGAGAAAATTTCACACGTTGATTCGTTGTTGTTTCTATACTCCAAAAACTGCACTAATTGAAAATCTCAGAGTGGTTGCAATGGTTGGGCGTTCCTCTAACCGAAAGAAAAGAACCCTATACTTACATTGAAGAAATTAAGCAGTATTCACTAGTTATATTGAATAACTATGATAAGAACGTTTCTACCGCACTTTGCTGCCTGCATATTGCGTAACGAAGCAATTATTCTGTCATTGGCAAAACACATTATATATTTGGTAATTGCATGTTCGGCAATTATTTTTTTTTCGAGCAGACATCCAATCCAATAAGCCCGCTTACATTTTTAATTTGCACCCATATTTTATTATTCAATTTATTTTATTCGTTTTATTAATTCTCAAGTAAATGTTGCCTCCTGCCCTGTATTGGCAGTCAGAATCACGAAAACCAACATCGCTCATCTGCTTACACTACACTATTCGTGGGCTATTAGTACCGTTTCCAATAATTTCCCATGAATTTTATGTGTACGTAATAAATTATTATTATAAATTTTCACATTGAACTTAATACCAATATAATAAATTAACTGTTTTATATTTTAAATGCATAAGTAGTGTTATAAAATTAAAATAACTCTTTATTGCACTAATAACTCAAGCAGTCCTAAATGCGAATTTTGTCTTCGTTTACTACTCTCCATTTCAGTACCGTACAGTATGTACAATTCCTCTTCGGATACTCGTGTACTATTGTTTGTGGTTTTACGCGCCTACAGGAATGTTTTGTCCGTAGGCCTCCATAAGCTGTCTAATGACAGTAAACGACATCTACATTGAGAAATGTGCAACAACAATAATAGATAGAATACCGTTCTAGCGCACCTTTTCGCCCATACTCCATTTCTACATTTTCAGCCATTTTAAGGCTTATTTTCATTGATTTTGTGTCTTAACTCTTCAAAAATGTGTCATTTTCAACAATTTTCAAAAATGGGGAAATGGTCGAAAAGTGCGTTATAAAAAATATGGTCGAAATCCAGTGGTCGAAATGGTCGAAATATTGCGCTAACATTTTGAATAAAAATAATGCTCAATAAATGAAATTCTCAAAAGACCTGAAACCATTAACAAATATAGATCTCCTTCCTTTGGTAAAATTATTAGAAATCAAGAATTTCAGAGGAATCTTTATAATAATAATAATAATTTATTACGCACACATAAAAGAGAGACACTTATGAGAGACACTTTACCAACACAAGGAATTAAAGAAAGAGAAGTAGGTATTGTCAATCTAGATTCTTCTAATAATAAAGGTACTCATTGGGTATGTTACTCCAAGAATAATAAGAAGATTTATTATTTTGATTCCTTCGGTTTAGATCCTCCATTAGAACTTCAAGAGTATTTGAAAGCCTCAAAAGAGGAAAATAAAAAATCAGTCATCGAGTTGTCAACATTTCAAATACAAGAGTTCAATACACATCATTGTGGTTATTACTGTTTGCTACTTTTGAAACTACTAGAATATTCAACTTTCCGGGATGTTATTCTTTCTCTTCTTCACTAAAGTGAACGCTTGCAGATTCTTTAGGATATCCTTTGAAAGGGGATTAAATCCATAAGCATTTGTATCATATGAATTAGGAATGATAATTCGTTTGAAATGTAGTAATTTTGCTGCAGTACCTTCATTGTCAAACACAACTTTCTCCTGTTCTTGAGTATATAGCTGTTGTTTGATGCTTCGAATACAATATTGTTTCTTTCTAACAATTGTTTTATTGAATAGACTTTCTCTAAATTCTTCAACATTCAATGATTTTACAACATTTTTCTTTATTCCTTTACTCTTTTTATTCTCTTCTCCAGGTTTGGGTACCTTTGAAAGTTTCGGATTTTCTTTTTCTTCCTGAATTCTCTTCTTGTAGTATTCTATGAAGTTTTCACGTGTTTCTTCAGCAATTTTATATGCATATTGTTTGGGTTTCAAGGCTACAAGTTCTTCCATTATCAAACCATTTAATTCATCTTTGAATTTGCCAACTACTTTTTTATTTTTAACATTATACAAAGGATGGCATTCCGGATATTCACTGAAATCGAAATATTCTTTTATATTTTGATCATTCTGAATATCTTCGTATAAGTCGGAAGTAATAATTTCATAAATAAGAGAATCTGTGTCCTGATAACACAACTTCACATTAAGATTGTATTTCTTCTTCATAACATTATAATGAAAATCATACATCAGCCATTTACTAAGCTCCAAGATAGCAAATCCAACATAAATAGGCTTATCAAGAACTATTTTAGTTGTTGCCATTTCAACAAGATTTAATTCTTTGTTTATTATTATATTCCTATTGAAGTTAGGTTTCTTAGCTAACTTAGTTATTCTATCCTTCTTCGAAATGTAATGAGTTTCTCCGTTTTTCATTAATTCAGTTTCACCAGAAAATATTAATTTCACATCAACTCTATTGCGAACATTCTCCATTGTCTTACCAAAAACAGAATTATTCATAAGTTTGAAGAAATCGTTTTTAGCTTTTTTACGAAGATTGGTATTTAGATCAATGTAAGAAGCAAGCCAGTCACTCTCATCAAATGTCAAGACTCTTTTGATTTTCTTCAATTTCATTCCAAGATCTAGTGCTTGTAGTAGGTTTTGATAATGAATTACATAATTGTTTTTATCCTCTAAAGTATTACACAACTTTTTAATTCCATTACCAAAGTCTCTTATTTCGGGACAAAGTGGAAACTCATTATGCTTATGATGCAACTCATTTGGATATTCCAAGTCCACTTCTAGAATACATCCTTTTCCTTGACTATTAAGATTTTCAATGTACTTCCGAATTTGTGATTTGCTTACTTCATTCATCGAAATATTCAAAATACTGAGTTGGATTTGTTTTTCATTGATCCTGGAAGAGCTTCACTCATGAAGGGACTTCTCACTTATAGTTCAACAATGAATAAACAAAATACTTTTGGTTGGATTTTAGAAACAAAGGATATCATGAATTATAAAATAAATAAATACACTAAGAATAGAAAAGGCATACTTACATTCTGCATTCCATTGACTCACATTTTTGGATTTGCTGAATGTTACAATAAGGTAATTTACGGAAGAAAGCATCAATTATCACTCTAAAGATCTCCAGAAAACAAGAATTCTATCACTTCTAGTGATCCTACTAAATTTACAGCAAAGATGACTATCAATAAACTTCAATGGATAATTCCTAAAATTATGCCTTCCTTAGAGATGCAAAATAAGTTACTCAATGTCCTTGAAAGTAATAAATTAGTTAAAATGCCTTTTATATCTCGTCAATTTGAGAGTTATACTATTCCTAATGGTAATAGAGAATTCACTTGGAAACTTGGAACTAAATATGATAAGATAAAATATATTGTCATTGCTTTTCAGACTGCTAGAGACAATAATTATCTAAATGCTAGTAAATTCGATAATTGTGGATTAGAGGAAATTTATGTTGAACTAAATTCAGAAAGATATCCATATGAATGTTTAAAATTCGACTTTGATAAATTTAATGCAGTTCAACAATACAACTTTGCTAAAGAATTTAGAAATAGTTATTATGAATCAACGAAGGATTACATTTTCATGGAAGAAGATGTTTATTATTTTTACTATCCTCTTTTAGTATTCGATGTATCAAAACAGAATGATAGAATTATTGCATCTCGACCTGATGTTACAATAAAGGCGAGTTTTGGTAAAAACATTGCTCAAAGTACTAAATGTTATTGTTTAATTTTGAGTGAAAATATTGTTGAAGTCAAGGATAATAGAGTTAAGGTTGTCAGCATCTAAAGATGTTCATAGAAAATTGTAAGTATTTAATTTTTTAATTATTTAATTTTTAAGTCTTCTTCCTTTATCCAAGAATTAAACTTCTCCGGATATCCATACCACTTGACTAGTAGCTCCTTAAATGGTTTCCCATTTTCTTTTCTTGTTCTTTTCTTCAGAACTTTTTCAATTTTATACTCTTCACTTAAGTTATTATATAGTGTAAGTTCTTCTTCATAAAACTTTCCTTTAATTTCCTCATCTGCTAAGTCTTTGATAGAATACATAATTATCCCATCTCCTCCAGATGGGTGAACGTCAGAAATCTTGAATTGTTCAGTACTCCAATTTGGTAAATAACCTTTATTAAAAATAGCTTTATATTTAGTAATTCTAACGGTATCACCAATTTTGAATTTTGTAGAATTTTCTATTTTGATATTAGATTCACCTTCTAATTTCGAAGGAAATAAGTTATTATACACAATACTTTCATTTTCTATTTTTGAAGCCTGTGTGGGAGTCATTTTTATTGAGGTGTGATAATGATTATTATATCCCTTTACGAGATCATCAAGGATGTGTATCCATTTATGATTTCCCTCATGAGTAATCATTTTCCACATTTTCTCTTTTAATGTCCGGTTAAATCTTTCAACTATTGAAGCTTTTTTATCTGAATAAGTCGAAAAGTGATTAATTTCCAATTTTTTAAAGAGACTTTTTAAATTTGAATTATAATACTCTTTTCCATTATCAGTTTGCATCTTTTTTGGTTTTCTTTTTGATCTGGAGAAAATACTCTCAAGAGCATCTGCAGTTTCTTTACCTGTTTTACTATTCAGAGGAAAAACCCATGCAAACTTTGAAAAACAATCTATGACAGTCAAAAGATATTTATAACCTTTATTTTCATCAGAATATGGAATCATTTCTACTAAATCTGATTGCCATTGATCATCTATTCCACTAACGTAAACTCTTTGACTCTTGAAGTTCTTCCTAGCTGGTTTGTGTAGAGTGTAAACATCTTGCTGATTCAGAAATTCTTTGACCTCTTTGATAGGTTTCTTTGTCTTTCTGACAAGCTCATTGATCGCACAAAATCCACTAAGTGGAGAATAATAAGTTTTTTCTAGTATCTTTGTATCACTTTTCCCTGAAGTTTCCAATCCTCCTCCATTTTTTGGAGTTGAGATAAATTTACACTTTGTAGTGTTGCAATCATGACATAATCCTTTCATCATACTTCTATTACTCTTGGAAATCATTTGTGTTATATCAATGGTGTTTGTATGTTTCCTACACTTCAAACAATAGATTTCTTTATTCATCACAAATACATCAAATTTTACACAATTTATATGATTATAAAAATACTAGGAACAATTGAAATACGAGTAACAATTTAGAAACAAATTACTATTTTCACTCTTTTTCTTGTTCTTCTATTAGCTTCTGTATTTTCTCATTCTTTTCTTTTTGTTCCTTAATTCTCAAACTCTGGATGGCCAATTTCTTTTTTGCAATAATTCCTAGCTTTGTTTTCTTTTCTTGACGTTTTCTACGTCTATATTCTACTAGCTGTTTTTCCATAGTATATCTTGTTTTAGCCTCATGGACCTTTCTATACTTTTCATCTAATTCTAAATCTTCCTTAGCTCTCTTATATTCTTCAATCAAATCCTCTAATTTCTTAGTAGAATCATCATTACCGGAATTATTTGAAACAACAAGAGGTTTTGAAATATTTAATCGAGTTATTTCATCAGACAGCTGTGATGATAAAGGAGAAGTTTGAGGATTTGAAAAATCTGATGATAATTGAAGACCTTCAGTATCTTCATCATATTCCTCCTCCTCCACTTGAAATTCTGGACTTCCAACACTGTTCCGATGAGCAGCTTTACTTCCTTCAGACATCTGAAAAACATAATTTCGAAATAATGTTCAAATTGTTGAAAATCATACCCTCGATTTAAATTAGATACTTCAGTAGAACTCGAGGAGATCGGTTGTATTTGAAGCTCCTGTAATGAAATTTTTTTTACAACATAGTGTCCAGCTCAAATTGACACTCACGAAAAATCAATTGAATTCATACATTTTAAAAGGATTTATAAGTGAAAAACAGATAATTTATGCACAAAATTCTTAAAAAGTCCGATGAGTTGGCTTTCTTGACTCTTGGCTCTCCTCTTGTACCTCTTTGCCAGCACCTTCGAGAAGCTAGGTTTAGAGTGTGACCAAACTCGTCGAGTTCTAGATCTTACAGATTGACCACTCTCTCTTTCTCCTTTTCTTCTTTCCTTTGGTGTGACGGCTTTACCCTGGCAATTTCTCTTTCTCTTTGTGTGATCTTCCTTTTCTCTTCCTCACTGTGACCGAGCACAATCACACATTTGCTCCAGTTGAACTAGAGGCACGCGACGCGACACGCACGCGTTGGGCTAGAGTGGAAGGCAGACACGCGTCTGAGAGCAAAGACGCAGAGGAAGGAGAGAACCTGCCAACATCGCATTCTTTCACCTCATTCTAACTTTTTATAGAGAAGCGACTTCCTCTTCCTCTGTATGCCTACATCTGTCATTCGTTATTGTTGTTGTTTTCTCCTTGCATTTAGTCTAAAATTAGTTAACAACATGTTCCTAATTACTCACTTCTTCTATCGTGTAATCCTCTATTCGTTCCCTACTCGTTTTCCTTTTCCTTTAGCTGAATCGATTATTTGAATAGGGTTTTAGTTTTCCTAATGCGAACTAATCGAAAATATTTATAGATGATCGACGTTCTCTCATGGCGCGTCCCGTATCTGTAAGTTAAACTATTATTATGCCGTTTTTGCTGTATGTGTTTTAAAGAGAATATTATTTCAGGCCGAGGCCATCGCGATATCCGGAGCGCACACTCGTCTTGTTCTCGCAATACAAGAGAAGTGAGAATTGAATTTCCCATTATTTTTAAACCAATTAAAAGCTTTTGATTGACTTCTCTTAAAATATCATTCAATCTCTTCTCTTCTCTTAAAATATCATTAACATTCAATTTATATGTCTTTAAACTATTTAGGAGGCATAGCGACAGCTCGAACATAAACGACATTGCAAGTATCCTCTCGTCCGTGGTGGCGATGGTCGACAGGATCAGCGTTGCACTGAGCGACCCGGCAGGTATATAGAGAAAAATTGTTCAATTTTTGAAAATATAAACGAATAACATTCCTGTCGAAGAGCATTTCAGACTCTTTATAAAGTTACTTAAAGAAATGTGTTTAGTGAGGACCTTCCGCGACCGGAACCTGAACGTTCCCGAAGTCGACGAAGTATGATTCTTTCTTTTTTTTTTTTTTTTTTTTTTTTTTTTTTTTTTTAAGACTTGCGTCATAACTCTGGGTGTTTAGACGGCATCTGTAGGAGACATTCTACGTCGCCTGAAGAATCAGGTACAGTGTGCGTGCAGGCTGGCGGATTTCGCACACGCAGGTAGATTAAATTTAAATATTTCTTAAAAATTATTTCGGTTTGCTGAGATGTACTTATTGTGATTTGTAGGTCCAGGGGCGAATCGGCAGGAACGAGCAGCTCTGGATTTGGTCATGTCTGAACTGGACGATCTCGACGCGGGTATTACGCCGCATGTCTGAACTGGACGATCTCGACGCGGGTATTACGCCGCATGTCTGAACTGGACGATCTCGACGCGGGTATTACGCCGCTCTCCTCGGGGGCCGAGTCGGAGTGAAGAATGTGTGATTGTGCTCGTCTTTTTGTCGATATGCTCATATGGATTCTGTTTTGAACTCGATGAGTAAATAAAAAGAATCTTTGTTGTATTCACTGCTTGTCAAATATTGAACAAGGGATAGTAATCGTTGATTACGATGCTTACTTAGATATCTTTTATTATATCCGGTAAAGTATCTCACATGAAAACACCACGGAAATTTTTGATTTTCATCCCATTGACAAGGTCTTCCAGGCTAAGATTCGCAAGAAGTTAAAATTTTTCTCTAGCTTTGCCATTTATTGACCTTATATTTTTCTTCAAAATTTCTGGCATAATATTTCGACCATTTCGACCACTAGATTTCGACCATATTTTTTATAACGCACTTTTCGACCATTTCCCCATTTTTGAAAATTGTTGAAAATGACACATTTTTGAAGAGTTAAGACACAAAATCAATGAAAATAAGCCTTAAAATGGCTGAAAATGTAGAAATGGAGTATGGGCGAAAAGGTGCGCTAGAACGGTATTCTATCTATTATTAACAACAAATTTTTGAAACTTTTACAAATATGAAGTACATTATAACAGAAAAGTGTCACCAGTCTGTGCAAACTAATACGATTCACAATTAACTTGCGTGATACAATTTCACAAGAACATGATCACATTATGTATATCCGGAAAAGTAACGCTCAGCCTCCTGAACAGGAAATTATTCGGCCGTAGTGCCGGACCCTGCGTGTAATTCTAAATTAGTTGCAATCGTCCGTTCTAAACCTAGGAAATTATGAAGGAAATTTCATTTTACATTATTATCAAGGAACGTTGAGAACTGGAAATTAATGTAGATGCAATCACAAAAATAAACATTTTTCAGGCTTTGAATAAACACAAAATGAGAGGGGAAAAAATACATGGGGTGTTTTACTAACCGTAAACCCCTGTAGACATTTCAGCGTTTTTTATATCTCTTTGTTCCCCTTCCTATCTATCATAATTCTTTTGTTTTATTTAAAATTGGAAACGCTCTAAATAAACTAGCTCAGGAAACGCACGTCAGTAGCCAAGAGACGTAGAAAGGTGTTAATCCCTAGAGGTTTTCGCTTTCTGCTATTTTTTGCTGCTACTACTGTCATCAAAGCAGAAGGCCTTTGCTAACAACAATCAGCTGAGACTTTCAGTTCGCGGACTTTCCCGTCGCTTAGCGACTGATTTTCAACTTGATTTGAGTATTATAATCACCGGTTTCTCCTCCTTTTGTGTTGCTTTTTCCACGCCTAGTCTCCTAATTACGCAATTTCAATTCTATACTCACATATTTATATTTTGTTTTACTGATTACTATGTGTTGTAATCTTATTTCCGTTTATGTTTTTCCACCCCAGTCATTAACTTTTTCATAGGTTAATGCATAAATAAATAAGTAGCTAACTTGGTTAACTGACGCTTCGCTTGATACATATGTAGTTCATTAGTTGATAAATAAAAGTCCTCTAACGCAGTAATCCGCTGAACAAAGTAAACTTAGAAATCGAACAAAAAACCCGCTTCTACGTAGTTAAATATGGAAATATTTGAAAAATGTGTAAATAACCTATAAGGGATCAAGTAGACAATAGAAGAAGGATAGTTTGGGAATATGAACAAGTGAACGTACGTGAAAACGAACACAGTTTAAGTTGCTGAATATATTCAAACCTAAAAACTGTGCAAGTCGAAAAATTTAGTGAACGGCTAAAGTGTTACTTTACTTCGTTACGAATGTGAAATTTTATTCCAAATTATGAATATCCACTACTTTTTGCAAACTTTTGATTTAATTCATAGTTTATTTCGTGTATTTTCTCTACTATTATATTCATTGGTTACAATGAACACAAGCTTTTTTGTTGTACAACGTATGGTGGCTATTCATTTTCACCCCCGTTGCTTATTGTCAGTAATTTCTATGCGCCGTGATCTTTGAATATTATCATCATTCATGATGCATATGTAAATAACTCTGTTTAAGAAAGAAGATAATGCCTGTTGGCTTGACAGCACCGACAAAGAAATACATCCGTATTTCATAATTTAGAAGCAATTTCTCAATATATTTAAAAAATATGCTGCTACTGTTCGCTCCATAGTGCTTAGTTTATGCTTGCACATTCTAACTCACAGTTTGTTTCAGTTGAAAGTGGGCACAATATTTAATTTTTATTTAAATCTCAGTTCACTTGCTTACGCAGCGAATCGCTAAAAACTTTTTAAGATACATGGTCTCGAAAGAACCGTTTCGCACTATTTTTCTACTTCCGGAGATTGCATAACACGGAACATAGTTCTGAACAAAGGAAAACTCCGGGAAGCCACCGCAAAATACGCTTAGAAGCATAAACACCATTATCATGTTTATTGTAGAACACCTTTTTCATTTAATATATTATTCTTGCGTAAGTATTCTATGCTCTGCTTATGGATATGTTGCACGTTCAGAAAAAAAAACAGTTTGAGTTTTGACTACTGTAAATTTATGCTAATTTTGTGAATAACAGGTAGGCTTTTCCATATTACCAGTTTTAAGTTTTGATGAAAAAAGAATTTTTGTGATTGCCGGAGCCTCTTTGTATTCTCGTTTATAGGGGTTCTCACGGCATTTAACATGCAACCAACACGAAATACTTGCATGTCTCATTCCTTGTGCTCCTTTTTGCATTCCTTACAATTAGTTATATGCACACTTTATATTTGGTTTCCAAAGAATATGAAGCACATTTATTATGAGGAACTATTTTATATGCACTTACTTATTTTGGGTTCCTTGCTACAAACTCCTGATCATTTTTCTCAATTGTATGACGCAAATGCGAATCTGGTGTAGCCCAATTGAACACACGTAAACTTGCGTCTACGATTCAAATTATCATCGTAATGATTCTGATTGGTGTTTTTGTGTGCATGTATGAACTTTATATTTCACACATCATTGTGGGTTCGATTTAGCGTCAAAACGTACGCCCACGGCACATAAAAAACCCATTAATTTCCATTAGTTTGATTAATTTTTGGAACAATTTCCGGATGAAATGTCTCTCAATAATAATGTTTCATCATTTTACTGTCGGATCATCCGATCAACGGAATTATAGGATGTGCGTGACGACGGTTATTTAGGGAACATAATTTGGAACGGAGGGAAGATAATTTACGAGGGGTGGGGCACGCAGCGTCAGTTTCAAAAGATGCGGATCATAGTTGCGTCTGCACACATCTTCAAAGTAACTGTTTTTGCTGATAAAGGATTAGACTTTCGAGCTTTACCTTACGTTAACTTTTATGTTCTTATACATTTCGTGCATCATTATCGCCTGTTTTGCGTAGAGTTGATCAATTATATATTTTACTTCTTCTTGTTTAGGTAAAGATTATTGTGGAAGCGACAATACGATGGGCTCCTGCGGGTCCTGTCTGCGATTGGTACTGGATGCTGAATCTGATGTCAAAATACATGGTACAATCTTATACATTTTAATTCGGGACACGATGAATGTATGTCAAATAATGCCGCCGTTTGTCGAAAACAATACAGATATGTATGCGAACGCAACACATTATTATCTAAACAGTAATTTTTTGGCTTCCATTGCATGTTGGGTTATTGAAGGGTGATCGAATTCAGTGGTAAACGCGTGTGACAAACTTGTTTTGTTTTAGTCATTGAACCAACGTCGATAGCAGTACCAGAGCAATCAGTCGTGCAATCATCGCCAAAAAGACCACAGCCGAGTGGACCAACATTACAGGTTTGTCTTCCAGGCCTATCTTTCCTTGAGAAACAGGATCATTTAGCGAACTGTAATTTGTATATCCTTGATAAACAATATTTATTTACTACTGAAAAATTGTTGGAAAAAAACCCTGTTGAATTGTTCAATTTAGGTTCCGTCAGCCCATAAGCGGACGAGTAGTGCCCAATGATATGCACTACACAAACATTTTCATCTTGGAACAGTTACTCTGAGGAATACCTACGAGGATATTTTGTTGAATAATGTGTTAATTTCCCTAATGAAAAGCACGAGACCTAGACAAAGCAACTCCTTACGATATGTGTCATGCTCGGTTACTTTAGGCATTTCACTATTCTGCGCGTATTTTTCTTTATCGAATTGTAAAAAGTCTCCAGTATACTGAACGCCATTCTCAGAAGCTTGCATATGGAAGGATCGTTCTAGTCGGCCAAAATCCTCTTTTTTGTTGCATCACACTGAACATAATATGAACATAAAAGTGGTATGGTACGTGGTTTGTGACGCGCATGGTATTGTGTGCAAATTGTGTCACATTCTAAGATTCTATGTGCGCGCGTGGAAATACAGTACACTTCACACATTCCGTGCCAAACCGCTTTTAAAGGGATAGGTTCATCTCAAATCACCTCTCTTTTTATTGTTTTTATTGATAATAGCATAAATATCATTCACAATGAAAATTAAATCAATCACAGAACAATACGCCTCGCAGAAGAAGCTTCCTTTATTGGAAGCTGGTTGATCGGAAGCCAAAATCTAAACTCAAAAACTAATACCGTACACAGATCGCGCGTGCTAATGGCAATTAGCCAAGAGCAAATTAAATGATACCACCCGTGGAAAATAATGGCCTGCCGAGTGTAGTATGTAGCTTGGCTAATTGCCATTGGCCCGCACGATCTGTGTACGATATTAGTTTTTGCGTTTAGATTTTGGCTTCCGATCAACTGGCTTCCAATTACGGAAGCTTCTTCTGCTAGGCGTATTGTTCTGTGATTGATTTAATTTTCATTGTCAATGATATTCGTGCCATTATCAATAAAAACAATAAAAAGAGAGGTGGTTTGAGATGAACCTATCCCTTTAATTCACACCATGCTGCCTTTCTCAAGTCGTTCATCCGAATCACGGGGCAATCGATTGAGTTATCCAATCACTTTATCTATCATGAGACCATGCCCAGTTATTTTACGTCTTAGACACGTAAATCCTTTCGAGCCGGACTCCCCTGTGTAAAATAAATTGAAGTCGCATCTTTATAACATTATGTCATCTTTCGTGGTTGTATTTGTTGCTAGGTAGACGCTCATTTGTCATGTTGTAGAGTATGGCAGACACGTCATTTCTGTTTGAATTTCTTATCCGCCTGATTAAGTATTATGTACATTATTCATCAAGATCATGAGTTTCATATTCGCATTGCCTGAATGAAACCAAGAGCCGTTAATCGCACAACTCTTGTCTCTCTCGGGATCGGTGTCATAATACGGCCATGCATTTTCCAATTCATATCCACCATCATTTTGCTAGTGATTCAGCGAAAGCAAATAACGTATTTATATTGAATTATCATTGCTTGTCTAGTGTAAATAAATATCGGGTTTTATTTGTATAAAATTTTATGATAGCCTTAAATAGATTAACCTCCGTAAGTCAATTTTATTGAAACTCACAAAATAAGTAAACACATTTAGCAACTGGGAACAAGAAGCAAATACACTCGGTCTATTTTTTTATTTTAAGACAATCATAGAAATGAAACAATCAATCCAATTCTCAATCAATTATTATCTATGTGAATGATTATCCTTAGAGCTCAAATTGATATCATAATCAAGAGATCCAAAAGGTCCAATATGTATAAAGCATTAAATAACTGTGAAACAAACGAAGAAAAATATTGAACAAAAAAACACGATCGATTAAACCATATACTTTTTTTGAGAATACGAACAATTTCGTAAACTGGTGTTATTTATGAAGAATAAGGTTTATTGCATCATTAAAGCGAATTACCGGTCGGTCTCAACAAAAAAATACGAAAAGAGGAGGAGTAAACAACCGTGCGTTTACCGCCGTTTTCAAAATGTGCATTTTTGGACTTTTACTAGCCAAATTCAAAATATTTTGTCAACATTTCGTCATTTGGATGCTTCGGAGTGTGTGATAATTTGAAAAGGCCATCCCTCGATTTTTCCGGGGCTGTGCTAGTATTAAAATCGGCAAATCGCCGGAAGCGAATTTTCCCATACAAAATCGCAAAAAAATGGTTGTTTGAGAACATTTTTATACAAGATGCACTTATTTGTTTGTGTTTTTATGTTTATTTTCGTTTATAACTTTTTTCAAACTATTTTTGGTGAAAAAACCCCAAACCGGGTGGTATTTCGCTTTAAAAGCGTTTTGGTGGTCACGGTATGGCACTATTTGTGTCGATGAATGTAGCTACGATGACGATAATGATCACAAGTAATGTAAAATGTATACACATAAGGAAAAGCAACAATATACGCCCTTACTGCAATTGCCCTTAATTTTGAATTACCAGGAGACAGAACATTCCACGATAATTTCAAAATTTAAAACACCTATGAAATGTCAAATTTGTATCACAAAACAAGTCTTTGGACAAAATCGAAGGTAAGGAGGGCGAAAAAAAAAAAAATTAAATGCTAGCTTTCTTGGCAAATCGGACCCAGTGTTCCACGGTCTGTCGACCCAAATTGAGTACTATTGACTTTGGTTCCACACTATCTTCTGTATCAGCACGACTATCTGGTGCACGGGTAATCTGAAAAATAATCTTTGCACATTTATGTATAGGACAGATTAGTTGAGTTTTCAGAAGCAGAAGCGGTGAAACATTGGGTTATTAGACAGAGAGTTTGATAAAGCGCTACTGCAAGGAAATGAACATCTGTGACCCAACATCGAGTTATCAGACAAGGACAATTCGTACAATGAAACAGAGTGAAACGGTGTTTGTAGGGTTAAAAAAGTGGTACAAAGACTGAGGTAGTAATTAGCCCGTTAGCAATCAAACAACTGTGAGTTGGTAGATGCAACCGTTAAGCAAAGTGTCTTTCAAAGAACTACTGTCAACGGGTATTCACCTATACTGAATGATTCGAATTTACCTGACTCGATTATAGTGCACGGCGGTTCGTCAGGACCATCTGTATGTAGTTGTAATTGTTTCTAGATTTAACAACAAACCAGTCAAACCCACTATTTTATTGTTTTACCTTAAGAAGTTTCATAAGGACTTATAGGACTTACCTCTGGAGCGAAATCATCATCGTCGTCTGAACTCTCTCTCCATCCCTCGCTAGAGTCGTAGAGAGGGTTCACCCGCATGATGAACTCACAGAGCTGTTCGAAGTCACGAGACTGCATCTGAAAAAAAAACGATTTGTAAAGAACAGATTCCGGGAAAAATTTATAATGATCAGACAAATATAACACTTAATAGATCTTACTTGTAAGCTGTTGCGTACAAAATTCCCGTCGCGACTCCGTCCAGATCTCGCGGACATTCGGTTGGATTTGAGACCGGCTCCATTGGAACGCCTGGAAAGGTTAACTGAAGGCTCAAAACAAGTTAGCTTTCGAAAACAAACAATCCAAGTTTTCATTTTTCATTCGATGTCGCGTGTCGAAAACAGACCTGGATACATTATGTCTCGGATTGTTCCTAAACGGACGGCTCATCCGGCGCTTGCGCAGCTCATATCGCAATGCGGCGCAACTGAGCATTTCTCTGAAAAGCAGAAATGTGAATCAAGGTACATATAACGGTATTGATTGAAACATGCACTTGATGTGCTTCGTATGTTCTTGTATCTTGTAAGTACCAGGTGTAATGCTTTTTTGCTTTAAAATGAAACATTTGTGAAGTTAACATGTCAACAAACCTGTATGTTAACCTCATCCTGTCATTAAAGTAGGCGTAGATAAATGGATTACACGCATGATTGCACAACCAAATCTAAAAAAATGCCCAATATAGTACATAATAACGAGAATGAGCACCATGGTGTAAGCTAACTAAAACATTTTTCCATGTAGTTTTTTCAATAAACCGAACAATAAAAAATCGATGTTGTTAATCCGTCAAGGAAGAAGTAAGGGAGTTTATTGGAATTTTAAAAAACTGCTAGTATTACTTACGATATGCAATGAAATGAGCTGCCAGTCGGAAAGTTTGTCGACGAAAAAAGGTTTCGAAAAGTAAACGAGTGATGAGACGGTGCAGAGTAGTGAGGGGTAGAAGAACTGGAAGGTGAGCCGCGCCTGAAATAGAATACAGTAATATACTGATTTTTTTTATTAATGTTTATAAAACTTTTGCAACTATTTGGGGAGACTTAACTACGCTAATTTCAAAAGAAAGCGTTTCCTTATGTTGTTGCATTAGAAGATGAAACGTTTATATTTCTTCCAGTTGAGCCACTAACAACGTTACCCTGCTGAAGGCGATTATCTAATAGTTCATACATGTACAATTCTTTAGTTCTTTACCTTTCAGTAAACAACCCTTATTACAAGAACACCAAAGCAGCTTGTGGAGTTTCCGAAACCCTTATACTGAACTGACTGCAGCTCGTCTAGAAATTTGATAAGTAATACCTGTTTGCGGAATCGATTTGCACTGTTTTGATTGATTTTGTTCCGGCTGATCTTCTGTTTGACTGCTCGTATCTTCATCAGCACAAGAGTCGAACACAACCACTGCGCACCCACTCCAAGCGTATTGATTGTGAATAGCATAATCATGAACATTTCTGAAAATATTCATTTAATATTATAAAGTTCCAACCATATCTTTGCAGTATCTCTAAACATATTTCCAAAGCTTCTTTTTTCTTTATTTTGTGATCATATGCCAAGGGCATCATCATGTTTCTAAATATAATTGCAAGTATCTTAAAAATAAAATGTGTAGCTCACGCGGTCGGTGTCCGTGTACGTACAAAAAGCTGAACGACCACATATCTCTACGAATGCCCATTAAGGGTTCAGGTACGCTTCCGAACGACGCTGTAACAAGGGACATCTAGTGAAAAATCTAGCAATAAGTATAGAGAAATGGATATGCATTAATTGTGTAATGTTCCGAACTTTCCGAAATGTTTACTCTCTATTCCGTTGCGAGAATTTTTCAATTGGTTTTAAAATTTAATTCCACAAAAATCCCCAAGAACGCTTGCAAGACGTAGATAGCCACTTGCCCGATGATACCACATAAGGGGCTGTTTGAACTCCCGCCTTTTGAGGGGCGCATTATAAAATCGCAGCACATCAGAAAACGAAAATACATGTTTTTCCTCTCGTTTCCCTGTTTCATTGTTTGCTCCAGATCGTGCCTTACTCACACACGTTCCATAAAGTGTATTGTACATCAGTGTTTAGAAATGTTCCCTTCACCATAGTTTAGTGTTCTCTATACCTGCAGCGGCTCCAATTACCCATGTAGTTGCTGATCCAATTATTGCAACAGATACTCGGTTAAGAGTACGGGCTTTCGTCCCATAGAAGCAGATGGCAATACACCTGTTTAAGCCTGAAAACTTACTTTTTTCAACAGAAAAAACCAAAAGAATTAATTAATTTAAGAAAATATCATAAAAAGGTGAGATTCATTATTGTATTTTCAGGTCCTGCCATTCTCTACAAATTTCAACATTCTACGAATGTGTGCATTGCAGAAGTTTCATTAATTGCCTGCAAGTGGTTTGAGGAATTTGGATCAGTTAATGGAAAATTTACTTTTGACAGGTGAAATGGGAATCACTAAATGCAACATTAGTGAACCAATTACTTGGAAAGACGAATCAAACTAGCCATTGGCGTTCTTAGTTGTGTAAGTGACTAGTACTAATTATCGTTATATGCCAACAAGTGTTAACAAACGCACCTAAAAGAGCATAGCTGGCCACTCCAGCTACCCAAGCTGCGGTTTCAAACAATGAAAGAAGCATGGCCATTGATGATATCGGCATCGACCCGATTACGGGAATCTAGATTGGAGGTCGTTTAAAAAGCCAATCCTTAAAAAGACTTGCCAATTTAGTAACTTCCAATGTGTACAAATTACTGTGTGTTTGCGTAGTTGAGTCAACCAGCCTGGTTAAGAATGCGCGTTTTATGGCTAGAAATTTTTCCTTGCTATTGTCATCAACCACGTCATTAATCATCAACCACGACCAATTAGTGGTATTGTTTCATTCAATGTATGACTTACCGTCTCAGTGCCATTCCCGTCGAATTCAACATGTACTGTTGCTACTGGCTCTTCCGGAAATAAAACTGACGCTCCGCATGCAACACCTGAAATCGATCGTTTACATTATTGTAACCTCAAGGTCATGATGCATTTAGAAATAATTATTGGTTATGGTTGGTTGCGAATTAGTTGCCAACGATAGTCCATTATATACTGCTTGAAAATTTTGTACGAATTTTGATTTCTTAATCATTAAAACGAACAACTTACCGGCAATCAACATCATAATACTATCCGCGAGCGCAACGTTGGCCATAATTGTGTATGCGGAGAGCCGGTATACACGATTTGTTGCGATCATCACTACTGCAATAAGTCACATTGCAGCAATTGAAATGTTTAGCATGTCAGTATCTACATGCTGAATTTTCTCCACATAAAATAGGTCCCATCATGTTCTTCGTCGACTTAATATGACTAACCTGTTGCTACATTGCAAATGAATCCTAGTACACCAATGACCACATAGGCTGTCCCCACGACCAGTTCCTCGGTGGCAATCGAAGAGGTCATCTCATACTCTTACTATTTGCTATCGATATTACCTGAAGTGCACGCATTATTTAAAGCAAACCATAGTTCTTAATTAGTATCGTTACGAAGAACGCAAAACTATAACTACAGCCCACATAAAACAGAAGCTCACAAGTTACAGTGAATCGAGTGGAATTTAAACAAAGAATGTTAATGTTGATCCCATTGGACATTAAAACATGTGGCCTATGTGTTCCCAGAAACCCACTCTCCTTTATGTATTATGAATAAAATTGTTTTATTTTATGAATAAATCTTTCTTCTATTAACACTGAAAATGTGAGGGTAGTTGACTTACTGTGGAAGAACTACGAGGCTGAAATAAAAAATTGCTTCAACCCTTAAAATTGTAAGTAGATATGTATCGGGTATACTTGATTCTTAATTATCCGGTAACACTCCGAAAGATCATTTCTATTTTCATTGAGTACCTGATGTGAAGAGCTAAGCTACTGTATACAAAGGGAAGCAGATTATCATAGCCGCAGATGCCAAAATGCGCAAATTGAAATTAAGATAAAAGGTGAGCAGAATGGATCACCAAATGGATTTATATTAATGAAACTTGACTTTTCACCTGTTCCATTCACGCTATGTGCATAAAGGTTGTTGTGTGTGGTTTATATGGTGATAAGTATACAAACCTTGGAACGATTAATTGCCATAATGCAAGGAAAATGATACATACTATTTGGTAGAGTTGTGGAAAAAAGTGCATTCACTGGAAGGAAAATGTGTCAAGTTTTTAGAATCTTAGTAAAGACAACGATTAAGTGGTGACGTAGCTCATAAGGACTACAATGCTTTCGTAATTCTTGAAATGTTCAAATACAACATGTCCACTTTTCAATTCGCATTGTTTGCAGAACACGGGGGCGTTAAAAAAACGGGTAATGAGACAATATATGCATTTATTTTTGGTTCGCCTTCTAATCAGCGAACAGTGCAATCAGCGTATTGAAAACGTCCACTCAAACATGCGGAAGCACGCACGAGTCACATGTATTTAAACATAGAAATTACAGTTATATAATAAAAAGTTTGCGTTTTCTGTCGCCATCAACATGAGTAACGTCACACGCACAAAGGTAAATATGAACGTAAGTGTGCTGAAAATCCTAACTTCGGCTATAATTAGCGCCAAGCGCCGACGGATACAGAATTTTTTTCGCGCGTGCCTTCTTATTCACGAATTGACGCCTTTGACATTTTGGTTCTTATTCCACGGCGACTAATTATCTCAAGAAGACTCTCCATTCGGTCTATCTCTGAAAAATTGCCACAAGAAGTGAGAAATTCAAAATTGGCTCTGGGTGTACTCATCATGGGGTTCACTTACAAAAACGACAGCGTATACCGAACAAGCCCAAATATACCGAATCATTACGTATATTTTTATCAAAATAGATGACTATTTTCTGTTGTTTTTTTATCGTTTTTCAAAAATACAATTTTTGTACTGAAGAATAGGCAGCTAATGATTTAGAATCTCTTTGAAATACACAACAAAAAGAACCTAAAATTATATTTACTTTACTACAACTTACTCCCCTTGTCCCTATGTTCTTTATTTTGCATTCACTTTTTATGTTTCATTGGTCCTATGCGGGACTATTTTCGTGTTTGCTGCAAGACGGTGCTCCGGGGCGACAACAGTTATTCATTTTCAACCTATTTCCACCACCATTTTTGACCCAGCTTTGCTAAATTATCATGCAATAAGGTGCAAAGGGCGTTCTGTCTTTGCTAAATCGACCAATTGAAATTGACATCAGAATTTTGTTTATTAAGCCAAATCTGCATACAAAATAGTTATGAAATATGAAAAGATTACAGGAATTGCGCGCAAAAGTCGCTAAAATAGATTGGCTTCGTGTGCAAATGTATCGTCATGCAACAGCAAAATGTGTACTACTATTGCAAAAAAGCATCTGTGTAGAACTGTGTTCGTGTTAGTAAAGTTTATTGTAGGAAATTAAAGTCTGACAATAACAATTTCCGCATAATTTATTGCAGATAACTAACCACTGACGAATTAAATGAGACAGTAAGAGTCTGATAGACTTTTAGGGATCTATTTATTTTTTCGCCAAACATAGAGGGCTGCGCAACTGCACAGTTGATGTTAACAGATAAATAGATAAATATCTAATAGCAGCAGAAAATAAAAGAATGAATCACTGAATATTACAGAAAAGAAAAGAAATTGCACGTATGTCATAAGATGAAGTGGATAGTCAAGTGCCCAGTATTGGGACTCGAGGACGTCCATAATGGGTCCTTGTGGTCACCGTATCGAAATAACAATTTCACGTCGGACAGCTCGTTTGTAGATTATTTTTCTTTAGTCAATTGCCATTCACTCAAGTACCTGGGCGTCTGCGCCGTCAACATACTAAAAATTCGCGGGGAAAGCACAAAAGGAAAATTAAGCCCTCGAATTCAGCAGTGACGACGAAATCAGTGGCTCAATAACGACTAATTAGGCATATAAAATTGAACGGCATATGTTTTTTTGTATATATTTCTGCGATATATTTGGTAGCGCGGCTTCTAGCAGGCAAGGAGCATATTAAGTGAAATAACGTTTCTGAATGATGCTTGCATGCCTCAGGTTAGCACTAATTGTAAGGACATATCCTGTTTTTGTAAGAAGATACACATGGTATCCTTTATATTACTACCCGTCGTTATTGTTAATTACTACATGTCCCTAATATGATATCTCTACACACGTGACTTCTTCCCCAGAGACCACATTATGGTTTCTGATGTAAAAGTGCCATAGAAAATACAAAACACAATGTAAGAATTGTTCTCCCTGAAGTTAGTTTGACAAAAACTCCGTTAGAACTACAAACGTGTGCTTACCATTAGCGACAAACTTGCAAGAGTTATAGCCTGTAGCTACATTCACTAGTGCAAGTTCTGGCCACAAATTCCCTCAGGTGTCATTGTGTTTCCACTTCAACCATTTATCGTGTTTTGAAGAAATAATGACGCTATTGTTATTCCGGATGTAAATAGACTACAAGATACTGTGTGGCCACGGAATGTGTTCCGCTGTGAAGACGTTGTACAAACTTTGTGAGGAATCGTCTCATGCATGGAGGGGATATCACAAACACAGCAAAAAATCAAATCGAAATCTTGAATAGAACGGCCTTTACAAAGAAACACGTAATTCCAAAATGTCCAAAGTCAAAATGAAATTGCTTGCTGTGGGTTTTCGCAAAAATGCTTCCCGCATGGAGTAAATGGTTCAAAACACACAGTTCCTATTTTACTTTTTTTTTTGCTCACAAAAAAAAGTAAACTGCTGTTATGGCTTCTATTTGCAGACATAAAGAGACATTCAGCCGCACGACAAAATTATAAGAAGCTGATTTCCTCAAAATAATTATTCCATGGCATTGAACATCTTCTTTGATTGTTTGCAGGGCTACTGTGCAAGCATGTTATATCAATAAATAAAGTTGTATGTTGGAAAGTGGTTGCGTTGCTAAGTCACTTATTCCGAAAACACACACGACATAAATGTGGAAACGCTTAGAAACGTTGTTAGTAAAAACTGATTCTTTATTCGAAAAGCGGGAAACCATATTGATGTGGTTTGCACCTATAAATAGTAATCAACAATAATGGTCGTTTTTTTCCCAACCCGCAAAAACAAAACAAAAGAGTGCTCACAGTGGTGGCAAATGTTGCATGGCAAGTTTTACCATGTCCTCTGAAAGTTAGCAATGATAATTTCGGTTATAAAAATAAAATCTAACTAATTTGGAGTTGACAAAACCAATAATTGCGCACTTTAAATAATTTGGATTGGGCACAATTGATGCGTTCACACTTAGTGAACCAGTGTGTATCCAGTGGGTGCGTGTGGCTGAAAGCATAAAATACCCATAAAACGGTATCGAGGCATTTTGGGTAGTAAAACCGACCACATTAACCAAACAATACTTGCCATTTTTCAAATTGCCTTATTCACACCAAAATCCCTGAAGTAAAAACCGCTTGATGCCGAATGAAGCCGGCTCGCCGCGTTCCAGATTTCATACCTCGAAAGGGTTTCTTACATTATGAACGAAAATTCCTTTACAGTCACGCAGCGACAATTAAAATCTGATGTATACGTCTAGGAGTCGAAACCTTAAGCGCGTTGTATGCGTCGATTCATCTAAAAGATGTTTCGCAAGTCTCGTGTTCTTGATTAAAAATTAGTCATTTTTCCCCCTGGAGCTTGGGTTGGGCAATAAACAGTGTCGGGATTTCTTAGGAGAGTAAGCATCGCTTTTCAATTCAAAAGTTGACCGTCCGAATAGCAGTAATGCGACTACAAAAAGAAGTTGTTCATAATTAGGATACTATGATGTGAGCATACGTGGTTGTTGAACCAATGTCATACCTATAACAAGCAAGTGAGTTCTGCAAAACGCATGCAGCACAGCTGAGAAAATGACAAAAGCTTGATAAGAATATGAAATGCTTTGATAAGGATATGCTTTATATGTATTTTTACAGAAAAGGAAGAAAGGGTCATTTGTTGAAAAGGAAATAAATGAGCGTTACCAACAAAATACTGTTATATATTAATCTTTATTGGTCAATATAGATGAGGCGAAAATGTGAACTAGATTGTAAATGACCAAAAGGAACTCTGTTGATGAACTAACTGTTTGATTCAACAATAAAACACTCTGGTAGCAAAATCAAAGACCACATGTATGTACTGAAATAGACCACAATTGACATCTATTCATTTTGCCCATGTTTTTGTCAATGAAAAGTAAATGTGTCCAAGTGACGGCAGAAGGGCTAACAAAGAATCGTGTTCAATGAAATCTCTGGAGAGTTGCAATTGATAGTTGGTGCCAATTTGTTGGAGTCCGTCATTCCGCAAGACATCATGTTCTTAGCATTCCCTACTTGTGAGATTGGTTGGCTCACTTCCGAGTGCTTCATTATTTAAAAAAAAAAGTTTGCTAATGAATGCTATACGTTTTACCTGAAAGCAAATATTTGGGCACAAATGGAACGCGAGCTGCACTTTTACTATTTTTGTAGAAATGAAATATTCGACTTTCAGTAGATATTCAAGCAGAATGTACCCGAAGACAGAAAAAAATCTAAATGTTTCCTTCGTACCTGAAGAAACGCGTTTTGCTTATAAGGAAAAGTCACATGTTTATACCGTGATTGAATTTTTTTACTTAATGAGGTGCAGCAGCATAGTGCACAATTGGACAGTACACTGTGACGTTGATATATTTTGCAGAAACAGAAAAGTCGAGTATCAGATGAATTGACTAGAATTTTCATATTGGGAAACTCAAAACAAAAAGTAACATGGAAGTTACACGCTTGCATTTAAAGAAGAAAGGTCTTCAACACGCCGGCGTAGGCAGTGGAAAAGCAGCTTATGGTATAATTAAAGGATATACTTTATAATATATGCATATCAGACAACCCCATTTTCACCCCGGCTCATGGTCTATGTGTTAATAAAAACAATGCAATGCACACGAAAATGAGAAAATTTTCAAGCCTGATAAAAAGAACCGTAAAGGGATTAAGCTACCGAAAAATTTCCAGTTGGCGATTAAATAGGGGGAAAATAAGATAAGAAATTGTCTTTTTGTTTAGTTTTTTAGGTTATTTCCTCACAAGACGCAAGCTAATATAATCGAATTGTTAAAATAAGTGCAACTTCTAAACCAATAACCTAAAAAGATCCGTTA
This sequence comes from Pelodera strongyloides, assembly GCA_036852015.1. Classification (NCBI taxonomy): domain Eukaryota; kingdom Metazoa; phylum Nematoda; class Chromadorea; order Rhabditida; family Rhabditidae; genus Pelodera; species Pelodera strongyloides. Next base: position 68,981 of record JAANDG010000349.1, on the reverse strand, counting down.
GTTATACTAAATAATCACAATGCGAAGAATAAATCTTTCTATGAGAAGTAAAATTCCCAAAAACACGAACGGTGTTAACAAAGACTTTAAAGATACGATTTAAAAAAAATCGGATCTGTAAAGCAAATATCTAACAATTTTTGTTAGTTACTGTCCGCAATTGTTGTAAACAAATAAGTATAAACCGTTACTTGGAGCAAAGTAAAAGCTGAAGTAGCGAAATCATCAAGCGTATCAATGAAAAAAAAATTAAAAGCCCAGTACTCAGACCAATTGACATATTATTTGCTTACTGCATGAACAATTATATTCCAAAGTTAAATGCTGCTCAACTCCAGAAATCAAAAATCCTCACGTGCTAAGTCCGGAATGTGTTTTTTATTGCAAGTGATTAATCTGTTATCTGGTTATGGTTGTGTTGTTCGAGGGCACGTTTTTAAGGAACTGTGTGTAAGTGTATTAAAAAAAGAAGGGATTATGTATATTATGTTGGGTAATCATTCGGTTGTTTATCATTTCATTTTCTATGCTGTTTGTCACATTTTCCATACAGCTTGCGGTGATTCGGCAAATGTAACTACATTATTTGCTGATTGTAAGCTAATAGGTTTACGCATATTCCTTCGCTACTATTATATTTCTATCTGCCTCTTTTTGCTCTCCTTAATTTTGATTATCTTTCCTTCTCTCTATCTGCTTCTCCTTCCCACTCTGCTATACCTGTTTGTCAGGGTGCTAACTTCTGACTCGTCATTCAAAATACGGAGACTTTCAAAACCCTCAAATAACACCTTCTGCGGCTTACGGATTTTCGTGTTTCATAAAAAAAAACTCATAAAATTCAGAAGAGCAAACAAGTGATTTCGAATGTGAAAAGAATGATTATTTCTATTACTAACTAAATAAAAATCACGAAAATTACATGTCGAACTACCCCAATGGAATTGAAACCACTTAATTTACTTTGTTTTTCCAAGCAGTTGATCTATGATAACCGTTGCTAGGTGAACAATCATAGGTAATAAAGGAAAGCATACTACACCGTTTTTTTTAAACAACGAACGTTGAAAAACTAAAATATATGTCCACGGAGGGATACTCTGATGCTCGAAGTTAATTTGGTTCTAGCCAACCTAAAAGAGAATCCGGGTATTAATGATCTACAAACCACGTTGCTTCGCTTATGCCTCATGATATTAGTCAAGAGATTGTGCTTGTCAGTTGTGATTTTTTTTAGAATTTTCATCAACTCCACGCAGTGCTGAAAGCATTTTAGCCTAGAAATGCAAATTTAAAAAACTAAGGAATTGATTTCTGGAGTATTCAAAGTGTGAATGCGTTCGGCTAAAACGGAAATCTGGGAACATAAACTGAGGTGTCAGTCAGTTAAGGCAAGCAGCACTTGAGCTCTCAGAAGCCGGTCAAAGATATGCACGAAAATGACGAGACATGAAAATAAAAATATTGGCCAGAAAACAAACTTCACAGATAGTTGAAGACCATGAAGAAGCTGCGCAGTAGATGAGGAATGGCCTACTTAGTCGGAAAAGTTTACCAGCGGATTGTGTGCTTGCTGATAACAAAAAGGAGCCGCCGTTACTATTAAACTTAACGGGATGCTTCGGCGAGAAATGTGCCCAGTTTGAGATATGTGCGAAAAAAATAGGAATAAAAAGTGGGCATATAAATTGAATCAATAACTATATCAGGAAGTCGGAATCTTCTTTGAGGGAGTAAATGGAGAGGCGTCCTCAGGTTCCGAGCAGCGCACAACTTAAATTAGAACAATTGCATCTGCATCCGAGACGCATCACGAATTTCTCTGCTCTTTAACATACGAGAATGCATACTCTCTGAGAAGCATGCGACTGACTATGGAGTGTGGGGACACATCGCAAACGGTAACCTAAGGAACTTATTTATAAATATGAAGTATGATCATCGAACTAGCACCATTTGTTTGTAATCAATTCTTTTAATGTTTTCTCAGTTAGAACATATGTTGTTTACGTTTAGTTGTTTATCAAAATAGCACTTGTTGTAATGATCAGACAATTGCGATTTACCATTATCAAAGTACACACTTGGAACCATTTCAATTTTGTTGATTGGGTTGACAATTTGGAATGAGGACAGCATCTGTGACAACTTAAGCAAGTACTCGTTGGTGCAAACGATATTGTAGTCGGTGACCAAGTCCGGCGGCTTTTTCTTTTTAAATTTATGCAAATGAAAGTCTTGAGGGCAGTGATTCAACGTCAGGTTTCCGTTGCATATCTACTGCACAGAACGACCTCCCAATCTCTTTTTCTAATATGGAAATTAGACCCCAGCCATTTGAGCTGCAGAGATTGAACACTTATGGCATTTAGCCGAAAGAAGATGAAGTTAATAAGAAATCGCAAGCTAAATCAGAGAAGTTCTCAGTATCTTTAATCGTGAATTCGTAGCGAAATATTCTTACAATTATGTAGCATATTTACGCTAACGATTGCATATCTGCTTGTCCTTTTTGAAATGTTCCGTCAGGAAAAAAATCTGGGAAAAAAATTGTATTTCAGTAGTTTGTTTAAAAGCAGGTACTTGATGTGAGATATATATTTGTAGGCTAAAGCACATTGAAAAAAACGAATGTCGCCATTCGTGAAAAGATGAAAAGGAATCACTTGAAGTCACAAAGAAGCATCTCCTGTGCGATTTATCCGACCAAAAGTAACCGAATTTGTCTCGTTCTTTCTTTGCGAGAAAACTGAGGACATGATACACACAGATGAAGAGATGATTTGAGGAACACAAGTAGATGGTGCTAAAATTTGTGTTGTTAAAAAGATATCGGTTGCGAAAAAAAACAAGGTCATGGCAGATTTGTGAATTTAACTTTTCGCACAATTTACAATAAACTGCAAACGCGTGATAAACATAGTTAATGACAATAAAAACTATATGGGAGCCGACGCACCCTAGAGTGACAAATTTCACACTAGGATCTACGAATCTAGTTAAAGCCGTTAAATGTGGATCACTATAGGCTAACTGTTTAGCGCTATACAATATTAGCATAATTTTTTGTGTGTGTGTATAATTTTTCAGTGAACGACGCCATATAATTGGACTGGGAGGTATGCTTCGAATTAAATAAGTTGCAACGAATAAATCTGTGAAATGTCACAGGACGCTAGCGGGTTGCGTAATTAAAAACAGATTTGCCTGATTAATTATCGCTTAATTGATAGAAAACATCTGGAGACATGTGCTATGAAGAAAACGGGCATCTTGCGACATTACTTATGGTTAGTCTATTGCAACATGCGACAATGGTGAATTGTGATTAAGCACTTGAGGGAAGGCAATGTTTCTGTTCTAATTTGTGAAGCGCGGAAGATGTAGAATTCATCCCCCGTGTAACGTTAAGATATCAGGTCAAGGCTTAGTAATTAGCTAAGGTCATGCATACAGCGCTACATACCACAGTTATAAAACCGTTTTCGCCTTACGAAAGTTAAAATGTAAACTAACAATGTTGCACTTGCAATCAGCACACAACAAGTGCTTTCGGTATTTAACTAGCTCTTTGTTGATTTGCATATATATTTCTGGAACTGCAATTATGGAGAGCGTGATGTATGTTCCTTGATTGCTTCAATGATTTCCCAGATGCAACTCCGTTCGCTCTTTTTTTACGACCGTTGCAATTATCGATATCTAATTGCGCCTGAACCTTCGCAGGAATGTGAGTCGCTTTGGAGTAATTGCCCAATTTGCACAAAGTGTGCTGCGCAATCGCACGGCTTTCCCATTACTCGCTGACGAGCTCGATTTGCGAATTGCTTTCAAACTATTATCTTTTAAATAAAACGTGCCTCGAAATGCTAACACGGGAAGAATATCCTACGTGTTAATATAGTCAATATAAAGCCATGTCTTGTTATTTTTACGTCACTCGAAAAATCAAAATCACCGGATGTTTTTTCTTCGTTTTTTTAGTAATTTATTAATCACAAAAATTCATAACATAATCAATCAATAATTCCGAACATGACTTATCCTAAATGTTCCTCATTTTGATTGATCACAGTACTGGACATGAACTGGTGCAAATAATGCGTGAAAACACCTCATGTTAATTTTCGGATTTCACTTGAATTGTCTGCTTTGCGACGTCACGTCGAATGTGCCCCAGAAGAAGTGTGTCGTCTAATTAGTTTGATTCCTTTCGTGAACTTTCCGTTCGGCGTTTTTGCCTCTGCAAGAAAGAGGAGGGTGGGTCGAATATTTCAACCATAATTAGGAAGAGTCCTCATTGGAGATCTACCCTCAGTTTCACTCCCTCGAAAACAAAACAAAACTTTCTTTAACACGTTTTTTCTTCTTCTTTCAAATACAAATTTTAATCACCAATTTTTTAACAATTTCAATTCAATGTATATGCTCTGCTGAGGCCCCTGGTAGGGTACAAAATACATTGTGTATTAATCTCTAACAGTGCAAAATTCGGGGAAACTAATTTACAATGAATGGATTAAAAAGTGCGGCAAAAACACCAGTGAAACAATTAGTTTGTGGTGCCGATTAGCGGAGTCCTAGGACTGACTAATATCCCACACAATAGAATCTACGCATTTGGGATCCATTTCCTAGTTCCTTCGTCAAAATGGACTGAACAACATTTATTTAACTTCTGACACGTCTTAAAATAAGGTGCTTGACCCTATTTTTTTGTGTTATGTCTTGAACAATTGGACCGATAATTTTTCTCCTATTTGCCGACATTTTTTTTCTCCTATTTGCCGACAATTCGGTTATTTTTATTTCCTCAAACTGCTTGAACCAGGACTTGTAGTATAGCTGAAAAAGGACGAAACACATTGCGCCTTACCATTTGCGCTCAATTCCTATACAGAGGCACCCAACCGCAGTTGTTTGCCATGGCGAAGCATATCTAATAATTCAAAATTGTATACCTTTAGCCTTTGTTGCTATGCATCAAATAACATCCCCGAAACACGAAATTTTGGCATAGTTATTCTCTTTCATTTTATTGCTTTTTTCCTTTTTGTATTTTTCCCTCTCCTTTTACGTTTATAAGAGTTCTTATAACTTTGTTCATAGAACCAGTTTATGTTATCTGGAATAGTATTTATCCTCGAAATCTGGCAAGTACTGAAATACTGCTTTTGCGATTCGTTTTTTTTTTCAAATTGTCAGTCACTTTAAATCAATTTATAGAGTGTAGAACCAAATAGATAACAAAAAAATTAAACTAGGGTGACCGGAGTACGGTTTTTTATGTGTGTGTATGAGGGGGTAGAAGCCATATTTTCGCGAATTATTTTTTTTCCTCAATTGGGATCATGATCTCCATTTAAATAATCCCTGTGGTCAATGCCATTATGTTTCCTTAAGTCAATTTAATTCAGCGATAAGAACTGATAGTCATCATGAAATCTGCAGATATTAAAAACGTAAGGCTTCTTGATTTTCAGTGGTCTTTACCTAATTTTACGCTTATCACCGTTACTTCACTCTGCTTGATTGTGGTAAAATATGGGCTAACATTTTGGTTTATATTTGAAGAAATCAGTTTTTGTTATATATTTTTAACGTTTTTTTTTTAAATTGATATCCCATCAGCCAAATTTCCTCAATTTTATATAGCATTAATTGTATCCGATTAAATTATGTCCACAAGTTGTGTGTGTAAACGACGACGTTATATGCTGCCTTGATTGATGGTGCTGTCTGACGCTCTTTTAATTAGACACTAAGATCATTATAATTGGAAATTATTTGAAACCGATACAATCCTTCATTGTGTCTCTTCCTTCCATTGCCGCATATAAAAGCCGAATGGATAATTCGTTTATTATGTGCATTTTCACGGGCACTCGCTAGCCAATGAAAAAAGCCATTAGAAGCACAAAGACTCGACTATCCACGATAATTAATACCAATGCATTGATAGACTTTGTATGTCCTTATAGATTATTATATTTCTCGTTTCCAATTTAAGGGTTGTGCGCTTGGTTTGCTTATCTACTTGAATATAAACAGGTACATAAACATTAGTTTTTTTTTGCACACATCCACATAGATTTGAAAGACGGAAATATATGAAAATTGTAAGAAATTGTATCAACTTGTTCACACTTAAGAAGTGACAGAGTTCCTCTTTCAATTGAATTCCATTCACAAAGAGCTTTCTAAAACACGTAGCTGTAACAGTGTGGTTATCTTTCAATCAATCATGTTACGTGACATGCGCTTTACCGGCGAAGTAAATTCATCACTAGAACAACTAGATTAGCTTAATCCGCGGAGATAAGCCACTTAGCATTTGGATTTATATCGAAGTCTAATGTGTCCTTTTTAGGATTTAAGCTTCATATCGCTTAACTTCGTAGTTATTGAATTTCTTCTTAAACATTTTGGTAATCAGTTATCATATTTCAGTCCTTGCACTTTACACGTTCCCTTGTTATGTAGAAACAGTTAAAGTAAGCGCATTACCATGACCAGTCAATATTGGCAATGCAAATTTCCAAAAACCTTTTTTTAACGCAGAATTGCTAATCATCTATGGTGCTTCTGGAAAGATGCTTATTTGAAGATAAAGTTAGAGAACGTTGTCCATATGTGAGTGAAACTTGTGTCCTGTATTATTGCACTTTCTTCCGGTGTATGTCAACGTATAGAAAAGAATCATAAATTTAAGTTCTCGTTTATTTCCATGGTGATTTTATTGTAATCAAGTTAGAAGTTCCATTTTCACGTTCTAAGTCGCCCCAAACCATGACAAAGGTTTTAGACGGAGGTAAGAGTGTTTAATCTTCATACTAGTAGTTAAATTGATATCATATTAAGAAGGACTATGACAGCGCTATTTTCATTCTGCGTCACCTAGACAAAACAAATGACAATTTTATTTAATGTAACGAGGTCCAATTCCAAAAGGCATTTGAATGAATTCATTTTATGCGGTGCTTATTTAACCGAGCGGGATATGATAGATCATGCAAGGATTATCGTTTTTTTATATGTGACGTAATGCGTGCTGGGTGTCACAGTATTCACTTCGTAGAAAAGAAACGGCGCAGTGCATCTTCTTTTGTCTTGCATAATCCTATCAAGATTTGTGAGTACATGCTTAACACTTAATAGGATACCTAACAATTTCACATTGAATATCAATATAGCACCAATGTTTATAGTTTGCTGGCCATAAATATTACTCAAAAATGTCGATTATATTTGTTCGTCTCAAATTATACATTGGTCCTAGGGTTCCGAACGACAATAAACAGAAGAACACGTGGACTGGTAATTCTGATATTGCTCGGAATGGGAATTATATTATATCTTATTCGAATACGAATTATTTGTTTAGGGAAACGCATCTAAGCGTTACACCATCATCGTAATCGTATGAATTATGAAAGGAGATTCTTTTCCTGCTCCATTATTTTTTATATTCGCAATTTATGTGTTCAGACTTGTTCTTTCATGTGATGGAGCGCATGGTTCCTCAAAATGAAACCGATTCACTACCTCATAAGGATAACTCGGATGTTTTCTTCCTTGTTAGGTAACAATATTTCCTGAATTTACATACAATTAGTTTCTGCTTGACAAAATGCACATGGACCAATAGGAACGCTGTCAACCCATGTGAACTTAAAATAAAACGTAAGGAAACAATTCCAGCACATTTCATATGTACAGTGTTTTCAATAATTTGACTTAGGTATTTGTAGACACACTAGTATTGCCTTTGTTGGTCGCAAACTGCACAGTTCCTAAGGGGTTTGTGTAAGGTTAAGTTACGCACGATCCAATCATTCCAGCGTGGTCGCGCCGCTGATTCTCTGCTGTTTCGCCATCTTCGTTTGTGCTGTGTCAAGTATATGCAATACCCGGCGAAAGTTGGACCTGCTGGAGTCAAAGTATCAGTTTGCTCCAATATCCGAGCCAACTGAATTCACCGTCGATCTGACCACCAAAATGGACTCGTGTGTGGAAATGACCTCCACTCCTGCAGTCAGTTTTCAACTGTAGACATATGCCCCACTTAAAATTATCCACTAACTGGTTTTGCTTGGCCAGTATGATATTTAAACCTTTCACGTAATGATCTTCTGGAAATTATTAATGCGAAAATATTATTAATGGGTTACCAAAAATGTTTGATTTCAGGAGTCGATTCTTCTCTAGAAACAAGGGAATCGAGACGATGATTTAAATTTTATGTTATATTTTGTTTGGATTGCGATGTGACCAAAAGAACTCATGAACAGTATGATCAGACATAATTGTTTAAGCACGCTTGATCTCAAATGATCTCATTATATTATGATTGGAAACCCGTGTATTATCATTGTAAGTCAGGTGTATGATATAAGCTTTATTTGAGTAGCTAAGACGTTCCGATTTAAGTTTCCTTGCTTATTACAAGAACGCTTCAAATTCCTGCAGTAATCTTGCATTTTTCGACCACGTACCCTCAAGTATCGCTCCCATTTTGCAATACATACATGTACAGAATGCTTATTGTAAATAACAGATTTTTAGCGAACATAATGTATAAAGTTGTAATCTTAAAGATACTACACTGCAGATCATTATCATACATAGTTTCCAACACATTTTCCTCCGCTAAAGGTTAAGGTTAGGCCCTTCTTCGCAAGAGAACTGGACTCCGCGCGGGTTCAGTTTATGGGAATTACCAAACATGCGAGTTATTGTGATACATTTTTCAATATATTTTCAATAAATATTGGTAATTTTGATGTAATTGTCTTGAATCGAATCACTGAGTCTTGTTCTTACATGTATGGAATTATGTGCTAGGATTATTTTGCATGAGTCATGATATAGGTCAGTTTTAAAAAGTAATCTTTAATATATTAATGATAAGAAGGGGAAACTACTACATAACTAAATGCTACACTTAGTAAGCGCAAAACGATTGTTTTAATTTGTTTCATTAATACCATTCCTCTGAAGCATATTACACATATTTATTCGATTTGTGTGTTTAGGGATGGTGGTCATGTCTGTCTCTATGAAAGGGAAATACTATTCTTCCATAAACTCGGCTCGGCTAAATCGATGCATCCGTTAGGATAGAGGGGACACCACATCAAAAAGCTGCCTCCAATATCCCAGTTGCCCCATTGCATTAATGCAATCTCCACTGCACGTAATGCACTAATCACTTCTATGTGTTGTTTTATTTGATTCAGAATATGGCTAGGAAATATAGACTGCAAACTACAATTTGAAAAATCCTTTTATTTCCGTAAACTGGTCCCGTGCTGTCGGCGCACACAATGGATAATTGCTCTTCGCAGCAGTTGAAGAGGCACCACTTTTGTGATTCAACATAAAATGCTATATTTCATAGTTTATCTCGTTTCTTTGTCGATTTTTGTCCCTGGTGTTTTGAACCGTTTATATTCTATGTATACGGTCAAAAAAAAAACCCAGCTTTTCTAAAATCTTCCCAAAATCCAATATATTTTTTTTGTCGGTTTGCTGAATAATTTAGGCGCACCGCGATAAATCTTTCTTTTTCATGTGCTGTTGAAGCAAATTCATTCCCGCCTCAATTCAAAGGTTATTCATAAATTTGTTATTTGTTTTCGTTGTCCAAATTAAAATGTGATGTGAACTATGAACAGCTGGAACAGTATTTGCTAATCCTGCCTTATGGTGGTGAGATTGAAATGCAGCTCTTTGCTATCGTAAAAACACTACATAAATTGTATAAATATGATTATGTTTCTACATAATGTATGCTAAACTAGAGGTGTGTTCTATAATATTTACCTAGGTTTTTCACTTGTTTAATTAACCTAATATCGTATTTTTTCAACATTTTTATTCGATCAGAAAGAAAAGATTAATATATGTGTCTATTATTGTTCCCAAAGTGAAGCAGATACTAATTGTAAAGTGGTAAATGTAGTTTCTTGCCACATGCTACTGGTAATGGGCACCTTTAATAAAACAAAACTGCCTTTGTTGCCTAGCAATTTCCATTTTAATAAGTAAAAGCTTCACTAGCCGTAGGTTGAAAATTAGGGTCCATGCATATTGACCTTGTCTCTTTGAGAGTACATACACTGTTTCGATTTCTTTTCTTCTCTTTTTTACCATAAATCCTCGGCCAGCCAGTTAAGTAAGCTATTTGAAATTGCAGGGTATTATGCTGGGCTTTCCAACAGATGTGATCACATTTAATGTCGGAGGTAGAACGTTTCAGACGCTCAGAAACACCTTTCCCAGCGACACTCCATTTTACAAGGTTGTGTTTTGAAACATTGCCAAAAAACCTATTTATTCACACTTCGTTTCGAGCTATAATTTCCGGTTAATGTAATTCCTTTCATTCAGTGGTTTGTGACGGGCACAAAAGAAGTACCATTCACTGTGAAAGACAACGCTTTCTTCATAGATAGAGATCCTGATTCGTGCGTTTTAAATTTACTTGTCAAAATTTGAAACTCTATTTTATAGCCAATGACATTTCGCTCGACTTCGCTTTATATAAAAACGTTTATATGAATTTCATAAGATATCGAACTGCATAGTATTATCAATTTTCTAATCCCCTTTCCAAGCACATTTGGCTAAAAAGGTTTTGTTAAAATATAAGTAAATATTTTTTACCATAGTAATGACGTGTAAGCGATGGGATGGATTTAACACTATCATATTAATACGTAGATCAAGAAAATTCTCACAAAACTAATTCAGATTCGCAATCATCTTGAATTACTTTCGATTGAAACGCTCTGAACAGCTTTGGGAGGCTTGTTTGCCGAAAGATCCCGATAGGCTTGCACTTCTTACACAGGTAATGCTAGATATGAAAATGCGCCATTCCATTGTTGTACATATCATCATTTTTCTTTGTAAATGCTACTTATTTTGAACATTTTGTGTATCCAATGAAAACCTTGTACAGCTTTTATATGTAGTAAATACGCTATTGCTAAATGAGGAGCCGTAATTCTTTAGACATCCGAAATTAGAAAACCTACGCCAATAGTTGAATGCACCCAACACTTAATGGCTTCTTATTCGGCAAACATGTTTTATAGGAGGCCGACTACTTCAGCCTGTATCAATTACGCGACCAAGCAGTAAATGTTCTACAATCTTGTTCAGAGAAGGAATCACCCAATTACTTGGCAGATGTAAGTTTAAGCATTGCCTTTTTCTATTCCAATTTCACATTTTTCATTTTTTATAATCTTTCAATGAGCCCACCTACCAGCGAATATCGCTCTCCGTTATTCGGCTATACTACAGCACATTAACCGAAGTAGGTATTCTATAGAAAAACAATTAGTCCTATGATCTCTTGCATATTCCAGGTTCTATCGCGAAGTATTAGTTGTCCACAAGGACTAAAGAAAATTCTGGACGATTGACTAACTGAACTCTCAATAAATTAATTTCTTAAATAAAAATCTGTTTATTAGCAACAAACCCAGGGGAAAACAAAATAACAATGGGATATACATAACACAGGCAAAATGAGGGCAAGTCGAATACTAAAAATTAGTTGAACAAGGCAACTTGTCAAAAATGTGAGCAAATCAAGTATTAAATTATTAGCCAAGGAAAAAACATAAAAAAAAGAAATTCGTATACATAACAAACTACTTCTTTGTACAAGAAGGATTTTTCTGCCTTCAATCCTTCAGGAATAAGCCTTTAAAATAAAGTTTAGCATATGAGATAGTTGGTGCTCTGTGTCACAGAGTGAGTCTATTAAAGAGCTCGAAAAATAATCATTAACAATCAATAACCACGTATTTTGAAAATGAAATCACATAGGACAATCTAAAACCTACCTCTTTATTTAGCTAGATGTTTACTACATACATTCTCAAGTGACAATCTAGCCAATGGCTTATGCCTACGGTATAAAACTTACAAATAGGGATAAACACACAAACATGATAAGCTTTTCCCAGTGACTTAAAAAATGCTGGATGCGGATTGCACTAAATGCTGATGACTAGGGTCAAAGTACAGTCCAGAGGTAATCGGCTCGGCCATAAATATTGTTTTTACATACACGAAACGAGCATAGATATAAAAGTGAGTGCTTGTGCACATGGTGCAGCATCAGTTTGTCCCAAAGTAAGTAAATGTGCCAGAATTCAAGTAATGGGCCAATTGGTTCGCTAAAAGAGTCCTTAAGCATAGTACGTATTTTTCCATGAGAAATGAATAAAATGACTTCTTATGATTCAAACACGTTTCGAATACTAATACCGCACCATGCACATATATAAAACATATATAAAACATTAGGTGAAGTGATTAGTCAGGAAGGAGATATCAAACGATTTACCCGTGTGTAATTGAACAATTTGGGTAGGTATCCAGAAAAGGCAAGTCTAAAACGTAAGGCTGATCTGAAACGGTAGATAAGGGAGAACTCCTTCTTCCTCTGTTCCAATCAACGATCGAAATCGGAGTCGGAGAAGTATTCGTGCCGAGATGGCGATGTGAATCGCACCTCTTTCTTCACATTATCCTCAGTGCTCGCCACTTTGCGTCCGCGATTGCGAAACGCGCTGTTTATCGGGGCGAACTAAACAGAAAATAGTTACCAACTCTTCTCAACAACGAGCAACACGCAAAAATCAGGATCGCAATCAGAATCTATGCAGTCCAATACTACCACCTTTCCTACTGTAAATATTAACCAAAATTTGGCGGAAATTGCTTAAATATTAATAAAAACTCGGCGGCGGAATCGGAAATGACGAAATCGATAAATCTGATACATTAATCGATTAATCGATGCGATATATTAATCGTTAAATATAGTAATCGATTCTTCGGCATGCAACTACTCCTTACACTTTCTACTACGATTATAAAGTTTGCTCGGAGTATTTTTGTTTTCTAAACAAGAAGAAAACTTCAATTAGCGGCGAAAAAAAAAACAGAAAAGTGCTGGAAAGTGGACATTATTTAGACCCTCGAACATAATGTTACAGGCGGACTTCGTCACATAAACGAATACGAAGTGATGATTAATATGCATGGTCAGTTATTTCATATCTTCGACTGAAGCTCCGAAGTCAGCACAAAGTCGACGTATTCGGTTAGGGAATTTTTGTTCGAATGTGTACAGAAAGGAACCTGCCTTGGCATTCAACGATCTTCTGTGGGTAGAGGATCTGGACCTCGATGCCGAAGTTGACGACATAGACATACTACTATTAGTACAGCATGATGTCGTACTGCAGTCCACAGCTGGAACTGGGCGGGGCCTGAAAGAGACGATAGGGCATACATTCAGCTAGTATTCTATCATAATCTTACTTCCAAAAGGACACTTCTCACTTCCTTTCTCGCTTTCTTTGGCAATTTTCAAGTTGCGGTCATCAGATTGGTGAGACCAAACCATGCACAATTATCTTAAACAATTTGGTTCGAAACGGGGCCCCATACTAGAGGAATAGCGCTGCCAGTTTCGCATTTAATATGACGATTCGTTAACAGTTTCTGTTTTTGTGTTGTTGGGAAATTTGGAGGCAACGGATGAATAAAAAAACAAAACGGAGAACATGGTTATCACTTGCTATTGATTATCCAGTCGTTCAGATAATAATAATCAATTCCTTACACTAGGAGTTCTTGGATCAGTGTCTTCTCCGGAGGTCCTTTCTTCATTATCGCATCGAACTGTGTTATAGATCGGAAGCGATCCTTGGCCAGCCTAACCTTCGGCTCGCCGACTGAAATGACATAATATAGAATTAGGAAGTGAAGAATGAGCACACGAACAGAGAAGATACATGCATAACTACAAATGATTTGCACAGAGGTTTATTGATTGGGGACGATGCACACCTAGATGTATTCCACGTTAACGAACAATATATATATTTGATATTTTGCAACAGCGAAGATGAGAATTTCACGAAGTTAGTAAATATTTTACATGCCCTGGGATGATTGTTACGATTGGTATAGGAGGACTACATCAAAGACGTTTTAAATAAAAACAAATAAGGAAGAAGTCGAATAACCAACCTTCTTCATCAGACGAGTAGTTCGGATTGACTTCTTCTTGTTTCCACTGTTTTTGAATGAACTTCCGCCATCTGTCATTGTCCGAGGAAAGAATGGCGAGACTCAGGCCATCTTTCACCTAAAAGTCAATTGATGTTATACTGTTATTTATGATTATTATGCTAGTTGTTCACGACAAGTACAGACACGGCAGAAGGTGGAGTGGTCAGTACACTCTGGCTGCAGCAGCGTGAAAGCTACCCAGCAACGAAAAAGGGTAAAATGAGAAAATACTTGCAATCGCTGCAAACTAACGTTTTGAGCTAACTACAAGACTGTGAAAGTCACACAAAAGTCGGAAATAAATTGTGGTTAGAAAATAATAGAAAAAGAAGAGAATTAGCATAACACACAGTGTGAGAGTGCATCACTAAAAACTAGGGGTGAGTTGTGAATGAAGGACAACCGAAATGGAATGGAAAAAGCCTGGTGATGAATCAAGCAACGGTTAAAACCTATGAATACCCAAATATCCTTTCCAAAGCGCGGACCGCCCTCATCCTTTGTCGACTAAAACATGTTTACCAGTTGTTTTTTTCGACCAGTTCGATACGATGAGTGAAGGCATCTCATTGTTGATACAAATGGTTGTCGTTTAGAAAACAATAAGAAATTCATCTTCGGTTCAATCTATTGTTGAGTTTTACAAGTGTACGAAAGACGATTAGGTACCGTATTGCCTCAAGTCCAAGACAGAATAATTGCGCGCGTAAAAAAGAAAACTAGATTACCTTCATGGTAAGAGCTTCTCTGACATCCTTTTCGACAACTCCAACCACACCCACTTGCCATTCACGGAACTTTATGCACCTAAAGATAAAGCGCCATTTGGGTGAAATGCGTCTGGACTAAAAAAGACGGGTTCTAGCATAGACGTAAATAAGGTTCTAAACCATTGGTATCTTCCATAACTGCAGCCATAACTCCATCCATAACACGCAGTTGTAAACCATAGGTACCTTCACCACTGCAGCTTACACACATAACGTGGGTGAATGAGCGTTTCTTTTACATTCCACGTCAGAACCACGCTTGGTAATTATTGTCAAAATCATAAAGAACTTACTTGCACCTGCATGAAGGGCACCGTTTGTTCACCTTGAACCATTCAATGATATGAGCAGCATGGCCACCATGCCCACAGCGCTAAATTCGGTATACAGTAATCGTATGATCTGTGGACACAAACATTTTTCAGTAACACATGAATGCCAGACTATAATACAACTCATAATGTTGAACTCTCTGGTGCGCCAAATAAACCATTTCTGGAAAATAAAGATTTCAAGGATCTCACCGCACAGGCGCAAAACGCTTCGGCAGCAAAGTCGTCGCCTATACTCGAAAGCACACCAACCATTGGAGTGTTCGCTGAACGCAAGCAAATTGCGCACTTTGGATATTCACTAAGGCAAAGCGGAAGAGGGCAGGACATCTGCCGGGGTTCTTTGATCTAAACATGAGTGTGGGTCAACGAAAGCGTCTTCAAAACAAATCTAGAACTAATCAGTGTCTCGGCACATATTATTTGTAAGTCGAGAAGGTAGCGCCGATTCGACGTCAAAGAATCTTACTATGTGAATAAACGACTTGACATAATGAAAGCAACCATAGTTAGTCCCGCATCCGAAAAGGCAATTGAATTTACAAGTGATTACCTCTTCCTCCTCCTCATTTTTATCCTTTCCAGGGTTCTGCAATTGACGAACAATATCTGTTCTGCCTTCGGCAAGGGCCTTGGCGATCTGGAAAAGTAAATATTTAAGGAACTCAACAATTACTGTTCATAAGCTATAGGTGGCAGCACCACAGGAAACGCAGTGGCAAACATCAATTGTTGAAAACAAACCTTTGCTTGAAGTTCCCTCTTTTTGCGAGCTTCCTCTTCTGCAAGAACAACTTCCGCTTTGGGCACTGCTCCAACAACAGGTTCGAAGCACATACCACATCCCATACTCCACTGCAATGAAACAAGCATGTATATATGGTAGCAAAACAATTGCATCTTGGGATTCCTCTTATGCATTGAACAAATTAGCGTATATCTCGAGACTTACTTATCGAAAGAATAAAGACATCATTGTTATGTTACTCCGCCGAATTAAAGCTCAGAAATTCCCTGGTGATCTTGTTATTGAGAATAAAACACAGGGCAATAGCCAGCGTTCGATAAAAGAATGAAAATTTCAAAAACTAATGAAACAATTGCCCACCCAAACGTCAATGTCGTATCCGGGGCCATAGACCATTAAACCCTTGAGAAGACACTTTTGTCTGAAGAGCCGTGCCGATTCCAAAAAGGAGAGGTACCGCTCGAAAATGATACGTAGTCGAACCAGATAGAAGCTTCTAAAAAGCAATATGACTGAATCTATCTGCGCACAAATGAGGTCCTCTACAAGGAAATGAATTTTAACAAAAAGTGGCGCCTAGTTAGAAGGTACCGAGTCTCGTCTCCATAAGCGTGCTGAAGCAGAGTGGTCGGGAATTTCTCTTGCATATACGGCACAGGGTCATCCATCAGCAATTGCTGCTGCTGAAAAAAAAACGGATTGTTGTAAAACGCTTTCAAGCAGGATTTATTTTAACTCAAATATGGAGGTGAACATTTCAGAGACGCATCGTCATTACTCAATTTGTAGCAAAAAAGGGAAGCATATACCATGAGAAAGTCATTGAAGGGTCGTGTGAACATTTCTCCTATACACATTAGCCAGGTAGCCATTTGGTAGTCGCGGGTAGTGTCAGCATAGCTGAAAGATACGACCAATAATGCCAATGAGGGAAGATCATCATATAACGAATTAGTGTGAATTCGATCTTTGTAACTACACGAAACGTGCAATTTATAAGACTCACTCGAGTACAGCCTTCATGGAATCAACATGTGGACCTATGCCGAGAAAAACAAGTCTGTCGGGGGCCGGAAGCATCACAGCATAACCATAATAGGTCGCCATTAGCTCTTCACGCGTCATATACAACGCACAGAAGGTCAGTCGGGTGGACAGACTAACGCCCTAAAAGAGGGAACAATTAGGGATAGAATACCGTAGGAAATAACGGTAATGAACATTTATTGAAAGCGAAGTAAGTGTCAAGTACCCACCTTATCTTGAGCCAGTGCACTTCTGTGCAATCTTGCATTGTCCGGGTCGATGAGCATCGCCATGAATGTCATACAAGCCAGTATTTCTGATCTGTCACGCATCCGAGCTAAACAAAAATGAATAATAAAAGAAGACAAAGGATAAAAAAAAATTTCCCAGTATATGAAAGCTTCAACAACTTACTGTATTTGTAGTCCTTAAAGTAGATGTACATATGGAACCAGGCCTTCAGATCGGACAAGAAGGTCTGCAAATTATATTTGAAAATCTTGCATGTATATAATGGGTAAAGTATTGGGTAATGAGTAAAGTATTGGGTATATTGGGTAATGTGCTCCTTACCTCACTTTCAGGGCTCGAACGGCGAAGAACAAGAAAACGGCTGAACATTTCGAAGAGAAATTTCAGATAACCTGGAATGGGTGGAATTACGTTTGTACGCAAAGTTAAACAAGTTCCTTAGTTACCGATTGTCGAACAAATTTGTTAGACTTCTAACCTGGCGGTCCGAACACTGAAGTCTTTTTATCCAGATGCTTCAGTCGGATGTATTCATTCTGTAGACGACCTCGTATAAGCAGCTGAAACATCGGAACATAATCAATGGTGAAACAACCCGTGACATTGAGTCAGATATTATTCGTAGATTGCCAATATTTTCACATTGTAAACAATCAACCCACATGTTCCAGTTGTACAGGCACGCAGTATATCATCGTTAGCAAAACCGCTTCGTACGGTCGGTGGTTACCCTCCATTGCTATGCTGTACGCCTCGACCAGTCTTCGTATACCGTTACGGTCATATGGATTCGGCATTCCTATCGAGTCAATTATGGCCAGCCGTTCCGGACCCGTGAAAACCTGAGGATAACCAAATCATATATACCAACATCATAGCAGATTTCCGCTCAACTGATACACTCACTACCTGAGAAAAATAATTGCAAATTTTGCTTTACACTCCGCACTAAACTTTTTCGCATTCTGTTTTCAAGATCTTCTACTATTCTGTAAAAGAACATATAAAAGAACATACCTCAACTCTCCCTAAGGGCTCCCCACACCACTGCTCAACACGAGTAGTGTTACTGGCTGCAAAATTCAGCAGTCCCGGTATTCTAAAAAAAAATCAATAAATGAAATGCCGACTGGCTATTCTTACAATGGATTCAAATAACACCCACCCTCTGCACCTGTACATCTCGTGAACTTCGTGCACCTTAATCGGGTCGCCACAAGGTTGATCAGAACAATCCAAGTTGCAACTTGTTCCAACCGTACGTACTAAACTGGTGCGCATCCGAGGACTCACTCGACGACAAGCCATCTAAATAGTCACACATGGATATAAGAATAGGACTTGGTGGAAAGGGCGGAAGAGAAATATTAGCTGATTCATTCAACTAGGTGCGCAACTAACCACTTGGTGTTTATCTGCCTGCAAATGATACTGCATGATGTATTGCGTTCCCTTCGCCTCGCACGCCCGCAGTTTCTTCTCCTTCTTCATCTTTTCGTTCTTTACCTGTCCCGTTTTGTTCAGCAGCTCACCACTGATAACAAGTTTCACCACTGGTCGAGTATCCTAAATAGAGTTCACCAAATGGTATTATGTCGTTCGTTAATGTAGTTTGATACACATGTGGGAAACCAGGAGTTCATTCTGTTCAGCAAAGAAAGTGTTCAGAAATATATTAAGCAAACACACCTCATCTTGCTGTAGTCCTGTCTGAGTGCCCATTTCCCGAAGAAATATTTCCTCATGTAGCAAATCCAAGTGATCTTCGTCGTGGATTGAGTCCTGCTTCACCAGTTTCTTCGTATTGGTTTTCTGTTGCATTCTCTCGCGTTCTTCCACCTCTGTGATTAAGCCGAACACAACATGCTTAACGATTTCGTCCAATCCGAGAAGCTCGTCATCAACTTCGGGTTCCGTGGCTTCGGTGGGTTCCTCCGTCGTATTCCTCCGCTCATTGGGCTTGATCACCTCACCCTTCCTCAGACGAATCTTGCTAACTCGCAATAGACAATTCAGTCCCTTTTCTTTAGGACTAAGTTCGAATGAGGAAATTATCCTTGATTTGCGGGTTCTTTTCCGACGTCTTGGGCTTGGCTGAATCGGCATTGCGCCTCGTATGATCTGTCGTTTCAGGGCCACCATCTTCTTCTCGCAGTGTCTGGCCTTCTCCAGCTGCCTATTTCTGATGTATGTTTTCATCTTCTGCTGGAGACGTGTGACCTGTTCATAGCATAACTCTTTAGCCAGGTCAGGAAAAATTCCTTTTCCGAATTTGAAACGTCTCATCCTGCCACCACAACGCTTCTTCATGGGTATAAAAGGAAGATTCTTCGGGGGCCGTACTACAGGACGAGGCACAACATCTATACGGTAGTAAAATCGCTCCTTCTTTCGCTTCGTAGGTTTTGGAACGCGCAGTGCAGCTTTGCTCGTATCGGTTTGCGCAAACGAGTCCGCAGTAGCCACTCCTTCCAGTGGTTCAATCAGCCTTCGCCGCTTGGCACCTAAAACATAGGAACAACATTCACAGTGGACAGAAGAACAGTATGGGAGGAGTATTGCGGAGACTTTCTAGGAATAAGTTCACGAACCGTTTTCTAAAAGATAAATCTTGCGAACGCGGTTCGATGGCCTCTTTCTCTTGAAGGTCACTTTTACACGACGGGTTCTTTTTCTCAAAGAAATCATGCACTCGTTTGCGTCAGAAATCATCTCGTAGCAGGCTCCGATGGAAGTCTTCTAAAACCGGAAATTTTTACGATGAGCCAATGTTCATCACAAACATCCAAAATGCTAGTTTACAGTTTACATAACGAACGCGAAATACGCAGCGTAGGACAACATCCGTGATATAAAATCTGCACCTGAACCGTTGTGCCAGAAAGTACTCACCCAGACTTTCTTCCTATAAAACTTGAATTTCCTCCGATAGCGGCGCTTCGCCTTGCGGTTCATTTCCTTCGCCTGTTTCAAAATGTTCGATTCACGCAACTTCTGCTCTGCTTGTTGTTTCTGTCTGATTTCTTTCGCGAGCTGAAAACATAATCATGCACGGTTGCATACACGGGGAATTGTGAATTATTACGGTCCTGAACATAAGAGTATAGTAAACTGGAACAAAAGAGTACTTTTAGGAAAAGAGTAAAATGACAAATAACTCACAGGTCTCTGTCCGCCACATTTGCTCACCGGCTTGGCACGCTCTCTCATCAAAGGAATGTCGGGGTTGTTGCTGGGTGACCCACACGGAGCAGGTTCCAAACAAAGCTCATCAATGTTGACAGCTTTCTCTTCCGGCTTGATATTGGGAACTTTTGCAACCTTTGGTAACTGAATGAAAATAGTTACTAAACCAAGGCTAAGCCTTTCTGGTATATACAGGAAATACACCGAAATGAAATACATGACAACCACACTAATTTCTAGTAAGTCAAAAAAAGCTTTTACATGGATGATCTGTAAATCGACCAACGCAAACATGAAAATAGCCGACTACCACCTACCTTAGAAGCCGTACTCGCTTGTTGTCTCGGGGGTATAACCAATTTCTTTAGTTTTTTCACTATACGTTTCTTCGGACTTTTGGTCGCTGGTTCGTTCGCAGGCAAAATTGGCTGGATGGCCGAACTCATCTCGACGACACCCAGCTTACGTGGTGCCCATACCTGCAAAACGGTTGGTTTAACAAAGTCACACGATCACGTCTCTTTTTCTCTCTCTCAAATATAGAAGAAACGGCAAGAAAATAGCAAAAAAGAGAAAAGAGTAACGTGAGGACCTGGTGCTCCCAAGGTATCTCCGTCTTCTTCACAGGAAACGGCGGATTCTCAGCTCCACGGAGCTCAGCCGCATGTTTTTGCAAATGTTTCATAGATCCTGGCTCCACAACGGTTGCTGGTTTTTCACATTTGTCAATCGGGTCACTTTTTGAATGCGGTCGTCCCCTGAAACATCACAAACTGGGTAATTAAAGAAGATTTCGTGAGAAATAAGCAAAACCAAGTGCATTAATATTGCCTCAAAACAACTAACATGTTGGTCCTGATGGTGACAGTGGTCGGTTGAAAATCGATAAAGTGTTGTCGATCAATAGAGGGTTCTTTGGTCATTGATCTACTTGAAGGAGTCCCGGAGGAAGACCTGGAGGATCCATGCTCATCCAGCAAAGCTCCGACAGTAGGCATATCCGGAGGCGGTGTACCGGGTGGTAATGACTGCGTTGGCGAGTCTGGTGGAAGGTTACCGTAGTAGGCGGCCGGGGTTCGTTCCCATGGCACCTGCTCGGGAAGTCCTAAAGTGAATCGTATAAATCATGTTTTGAATTTGTTTACTTATATTAGTCTGCTTACATAATACCCTGAATCCTAAAGAGATAAACATATGAACACTAGACTTGTAATGATAAGTCTACATCACATATAAACGAACTGCAAATCAGGCAGAAAAATTATTGGGATGAGATTAGTCAGATATAATTAAATAACAGGAAAATTACTCCTGACATCTAGTTTCGTCACGAAAGTCTCACCTTGAAAGATCTCCCTGGCAAAATTGGTTTTCACAGTTTTCGGCAAATCCGTAGGCCTCTCCCACGGCATGTCAACTGCCAAACCCTTCGTCACATCACGAGGCTTGCTTTCTTGTTTTACCATTAGCGGCATCTTAGTTTCTGAATTCTCGAGCGAAGTGTCTAATTTTGGAGCAAATTCTTCAACCAACATTTCCACTGGTGGGCGCTCAACTGGCTTCATCGGTTCGATTCGGAGATGTGTCGGCTTATATTGAGAATTCTTTCGGGGCATGTACTTTCTTTTCTTCAGCTCCGTCTGATGGTTCCTCATAAAGCTCCAAGTACTTGACCACGGGTCCAGAGAAGATCCGTCACTTGACGACCCATCCGTAAGAGATTCGGCTTTCTTTGCTTTCTTAAAATGACGAGATCTCTTTTGAGTCGGAATCTCAGTACGTCCAATCAGATTCTCTCCAAATCGCGGAATACGTTTCGAGTACTCATAGGAACGCGCTTTCCACCGTTCTCGGAACTCTTGTTGCTCCCTCTCGAAGGAATAAGGGTCGTTTGGATGAGTTTTGACAAAGGGAACGTGTTTTGGAGACCCCGAAACATTACTGTTGGCAACGGCAAGGTGGCCCGATCTCCGATTGATGACGGTGTGATATTTCCGAGGCGGATTTTCTTTGCAGCGTGCAGTGTATCCCGGCGGCATTGCCCGAAGAGGCAGCGATTTCAGTTCAGGCTTCTTTGGTGGTGGTACAGCAAGATGGTTACGCACACGAGACGTCAGAATACCTTCTGTGCTTTTGTGTACCTGAAAAAAAATCATCGTAAGCATGGTGGATTACTTCGGGTACATACGCAATTGACTCCCTTTATGAAAGGCCACCCATCCGTTAGGGAGGGGGCCGGGGGGTCCCCGTTTCCCAGAACACCATCGCAGAATATCGTTAAAGTGAGCGAAGAGCTAACCTAATTTCTTCTTCAGCCAGTGCAGTGGGAACTGCTAGAAAATCAGCACCGAAAATCATTACACCGGGCAAAAATTATCTTTTACCTGGTGCTTAAGCTCATCAAGATGGCGACGTGCTTCATCGGTAGTCCCTTCCTGTGAACTGCTTGATGTCCGATCATATTCATGAAATGAATAGACGAGTTCCTCAATCTAAAGGTTCAAAAATATATAGTAACTGCTAAAATTTCAAACAACAACTAATAACTCCGCATTGTTTCCGTAAACCCCGATTTTCCATTGGTGAATTAACAAGAAATCGCTCGGGAAATGTTTCATACTTTCACTAAGTAATATGTATAGAAATGTATATATATAAATACCTTGCTAATCATTTGATGCGTGGGCATCTCTGGTGGAAATTCATATGTCGTGGATGCCGGTCCCAAAGTATATGCAATCGGCGACTCGGGAGATGGTTGAGGTGTGCACGGGTATTCACAGCGAGAATCTATACAATGACATGTATTAATACAAAACAAGCGCTAAGGAATGATAATGGACAACAAAATTAATTAGCAAAACCCAAACAAGAACATAAAGGCGTACCGCCTGCGTGAACATTTTGTGGCCTCCCTTGGACTCTACATCTCTTCAAAGTCGGGCCATTATGTCGGTGGTGTTGCAACGTCGAATGACCACTGTGATATGTTTCGCCCGTGTTTGCATCCCGCTTCATTCCACGATAATGATGACGACACGTCGCGGTCCATCCACAGTTCTTCTTTTGCCCATGTTCATGAACGGGACACTAGAATATATATGTGTATATTATAAATTTAAACTGGAAAATATTAAAACAACATACAACTAGAATATATAAAATTCCAAAGTAGCTCAGCGGAAATCCGGTGAGTGAAACCACCCGGCCGGCAACTACTCTGTGAGCTACAGTCGTTCTACATTGATACTAAAATACCGATACTAACCTTCTTAGCAACCGAGTTCCTTCCTCGCCTTCGTATAGGAGAGTGTCGGGTCCTGATTGCAGTAAAATGATGAGCTCTCGATGCCAACGACGTTCGTGATAGTGAAGACAACGGAGTGCGGTTGTGAGATCCGTAACGGACTGTCGATCCTTTTGACGTCGACGTTGTTCTAGACTTTCTCGACAAGAACGAACGATCAGTTCTTGTATCAGACATCGACTGTGTTGCAGAAGTTCTTGAAGCGGTGGGCTGAGTAGAACATGTGCTCGCTGACAACGACGATTGTGTAGACGCTGTTGTTGTGGATTGGGACCGAGAGGCTGTTGCACCCTTTCCTGATGCATCCAAACTTGAGGATCGTGGCTCGGCAGCTCTGGGCCGTTCGACTGGCGAAGTGGGCGTGTTGGAGAGTTGTGTCGATGCCGTATTCAACAAAGATGAGCTCGAGGAAGTGGAGCGCGAACTGGTTGTTCCAACCGTTGAATCCGTCCTGATTGATTCGGAGACGGCAGGCGGACTTCGGCTACTGGAAGGTGTATCTGGTACCATCGTCATCGTCAGTTTTCTAGCCTTTTCGCGCCGACATCTGGCATGATATGCCTTCATACACTTCGTACATCGACGATGCTTTCTTTTTCTCGGTTTCTTTGCGTCTGGGTTGTTTCGACGTGCCAAGTTCCTCAACAAACACGGGCAGTGGTACAAGCAATGACGCTTCGGGCGGTTCGGGTTTCTCTTGTGCGGGCGCAACTAAACAATACTTATTATGCCACTATGTAGAACAAAACATGTAAATAAATGAGCTCCATGTTTTCATATAACCAGTCGGACGATCAGTAGCGTTAAATAAAACAAAATATTCGATAACTGAAAGAAAGAGAAACCTCACCTGCGTCGCTACAGTTCGCCTCTGGTCTGATCTAAGGCGACGAGCCTTTTTCAACGAACGCGGCACTTTTTTGCGGAAATCAAGCGAGCCATCTGCCATTTGCTGAAATCGAACAATTTTAATATAATAACATAATTTTCAACTAGAAACAACAAGATTACAAATACTGGTGAGTAAACAAAATCGTCTGTCCTTCTGTTGACAAAGATTGTACAAAAGCAGAATTAGTCAATGCACCACATTAAGAACAACCCTAACCTAGGTAAGGCCCTTATTTTTACACACAGCTACATCACTAACGAGTTGTCTAAACAAATGAAAGGTTCCTCACGTTTGCCACATCCTCAACCTCTCCTTTCGCGTGATAGAAATCATTCGGCTCCTTTTCTTCAGCAATATCTGGCATTCTCAAATCTCTGTCTTCTTCCCCCCTTTGAAGTGCGACCGAATATGGGTGTTGTGCCATTCTCCACTCAGGGAAATTGTCCTCCAATATGGGACCATGAACCTGAAATCATATACATGACTCCAAGGCCAACTGATGTAACATACATAGATTCATAAACGATGAATTGTTGTTATATAAAACACAATTGGATACCGTTCTTTCGCTAGTTCCCTCTAGCACTTCTCCATGCATTGACAACGAGGAAGTGCTTTGCTTACGCAAATTCAGTCTTTCCCTTCGAGCCTTTTCTTCTTGTTTTAAGCGCTCCTCTATATCCGCCAATTCTAAAAGAAAAAGTGCGGAGTAAATTGAAGCCCTTATAGTCACATTTTACATGGTTTGAATTATATTAGACTCTGCGTTCCAGGACGTACACTGGAGCTAACGAATAGGTGAAGAATTGTCATACTGTGCTGAAAACTGCTGAATACTACTCACGCTTTAGCTCCGGCGGTTCCGGTTTCCCCACAGGTATATTTGGTAGAGCACGGTGCCTCATCATACGATCAAAGGAACGGTCGAGCCTAAAGAAAGGCTTTAACAATGGATCTTACACAAACTTATTACCGGATAAAACGTATGATGATCAACAAACCAGTTCAGGAAGAAAAGGTGCTTTCCATCGACGTCCAATATGTGAATCATGCGCTTCTCGAAATCTAAATTCAATGTATATAACGAAGTATCACATGACTGTTTGTTTACAGAATTGAAGTATGACATTACAACCAACAAAATAATAAAACTTACACGCAACATTACATGAAAAGCCCCATTCATTCAAAAACGCTTAATAACGAGCTAATGATACCTTTGAACTTATTTCCACCAGCTTCGACGGTGTAAGTCAACGCTCCTCGCTTGGCCCTGTTCACCATTTTCGCGTACATCTTCTCTCCAATGGAGTCAAAGGTTGCTTGAAACCTGAAACAAGTCATACATATAAGCCCAAACATGCTCCGAATAAACAAATATAGAAATAGTTTCCAGTGTACTGTAAACTACGTACCTGATCTTAACTATTGTTCGCAATGATATATCAGGTCCACCTTCAAAGTTGGGATACCGATGATGCTGAAACATGAATAATATTCGTAAGAGCGCCAAGGCTAAGACTACATATGTTTTAAACGCAATGCATTTAAACTCCTCATGTAACGGCAATTGACAACTGAGAGATAAAGGACACATTTAACTGAACAGCGTAACATGAACTCACTATTTTTCCTTGCATTATGCAGAATCCCTGCGGATCTTTTCCAATTCCTACTATCGTTCTCGAATACATGCAGAAATCAAACGAAGACAATAAAGGAATGTCGTCGAACTGAATAAAACAGGTCATTTTTTTAGGGACAGACATGGTCTACAATTAATATTCAATACAGATGGAACAAGTACAAGCACTACACCGACTACACGCAAGACATCGGGATAATTTCAAAGGCTCTTCTTTTTGTTCTTGATTGCGGTTTGGGATGTCCTCGTCCCTTTAGCTGTAGGGATTGACATTGGCGTTTCATCAAAAGTTTACTTTTTTATTAACAAAGGGTTACTTTTTCACATACCTGAACATGGTTATACTGCCACGAGTTCAATTCGTCGAATGTGGCCGGATCCATATGATCGAGCGTGCGTTCCAATTTGAAGTCTTCCAGACTGTGTGGATATCGAGCACCAAGCGAGCTGAAGTCAAAGCGCGGCTGGGGAATTTCTTCTTCCTCATCCTGAAAAGCCAAAACACGTTGTGTTTTAGTTCCACGATCATTAGTCAACTGTTAGACAACAAAATGGAAAGTTTCGAGGGTTGTCGAATCACAGCAACATCTCTCATGGATTTCCATCAATTTTCGTATCCTACTCGTCTTTGGAAATCTGCCAGCGTTCATCAGATTTGAATAGGCCACGCAACACACAACACAATATATCGAGTAAATAATGTATTATCTACTCACCACGACCTTATCTTCGTCGAGACTATCAGCGTCTTCTGTTCGTTCATCATTAAATTCGTTGTTCTCTCTTGCAGCTTCTTCAAGGTCCTTTTCTACTTTGGTAACAACAGCAAGCCATTTCTCCAAAATCGACTTTTCGCGCTCATCTTTAGCTCTTGAAGCAACCTGAAAGAGAGCATCATTAGGTGCTACAACACAATGTTTACTGCATAAAAGGTAGCCAACATCATTGTTCATCTGAAACAGGAAGAAAAAAAGAAACCTGCGCATTCGCAACGGTAACATCAGACGATGAGGTCGCGGAAGTTTGCGGGGTGCGGTCTTCGATCGAGCCACTAAGCGGAGTTATTTCCGACAATTCTGAAGCATCTTCTGGTACCTCCTATAAAGCGAAATTAACCTAATTTGAAACTGCAAAAAGAAGCAACTTATAATCAGTTTAGTCATTTACTGATCCATGTATTATAGCCCGCTGCCTTGACGAATTAACAGTTACAACGGTAAACAAGCAATCAAATATAATAGCAGATTAAAACAAAAGAATACCAATTCTTTCCGGTCGAACTCTTGGATGTGAAGTCTCCTCCTCGTCAGTTTCTTACAAGTGACGGCGATATGGTACATCAGATTGGGACCCATACGCGGCTTTGCAAACATTTGGAAACTGAAATACAGCAGATAAAGCATAAACATGTATAGCATGGAAACGTTGCACAAAACGAGTCAAACTAGATCAAAACGAATATATAAAAATTCACCGTTTTGTCTCTTGTGCCTCCTTGCGAGCAACTTTTCTACGAGCAGGGTACTTCACATTTTGGGCTGGTTCGAACTGCGCGTGACATGTCTGAATTTCACATCACATTAACGGTACATCCCAAGCTGACAGAAAAAAAAAACACAAAGGTGGTCGTCCTATGTTTGCTTCAACTAGGAAATTGAGAGCTGTTATATCCGGTATTAAATTAGAAATGTAGAAGAATTACCTCATTTTCAACGGTAGATAGATTCGGACATGATCCCCATTTGTCGGGAGGGGAAGCTTCCCAATCGTTGTCGTCATAGAAATCACTCATTTTCTCCAACGACACAGCTCGCTTAAAGTAGGATGCTGCATAGATTATATTCGGTAAATGGGTTCGAAGACAAGCTACCAAAACAAATATAAAAGCAAAGAGCTAACCGCAAGCAGGCATTACGCCAATGTCTAAAAGACAAACGTTCCTACATTGTTTTCCTGCAGCAGAGTTAAGAGACTGAGATTCAGGGGGCAGTCGTAGCCAGGAAGAGCCCACAAATGAACGTTTTCTTTATCTTCGTCGGTTAGGTCACCATAAGCAGTGACAGGGTCAGCCTCGAGCACATCCTCCAGAGCACTCAAATTGGCAAATGAGTAAATATGTATACAGTTCTATACACGCAAATGTCCAAAGGATTAGAAGCATACGCTTGGCTCTCTTTCAGGCGGCTGAATCAATCGAGGCTTGAGACATAAACGACTTATGAAAGGGACAGCAAAACTATGAAGAAAGGTAAGACAACATACAAGTCTGCTCGTCTGGCTATCCGCCAAGCATCCCAATAAACATAGAAGTTTGGTTCGTCGATCACTTCTCTGGGATCCAAATAGCCTGATTTGCTTCTTACTCTTGTTGGTAGACGATTCTGAAAGGGATGCACACGTTGTTCAAAGTTCCAACTATATTGCTGCACACTAAAATAGAACACCTGTCCAATAGTATGCTCGAAATGGACAGATCGAAGTTCATCTTTGAACTTTGTGTTATACACAATATTGTTCCAATCGTGAACCAGTAATTCTGCTTCCAGAAGATAACTTACCAAAAATGACAGATTGGTTTCCGGTACTTCAATAAAGAACCTCGCACACTCCTTTGCCCCTTTATACATGAGCATCAGTTCATCTGCGCGTAAGGGATTAAATCGAATGGAATCGCAGATTCCGGTACCAATCGTCTAAAAGAAATGGCCGTAAAGGAATATACCACAGCACAAACAAAGCAGAAGCGCTAATTCAGTACAAAAACAACAAAAGCGAACCAACAACAAAGTACGGCTAATCAACTAAAGGGTCTGTAACATGGTGTATTAAACGAAACAGTTCACTCACATCAGGATGCAGATGGAGACGATTTATGGGACACTGCATGATCCGTCGATCATAAATGAGCACTGCATCTTGTGTGGCAACACAGAACAATGTGGGAATGTGATGACAAGTCGCAACACCGCTCACTTCTAAACAATTGCAGGTTAGCATTCAATTCTTTCGGTCTACTTTCCACATAGTTAAACAAAATAATAAGATATAAAGTTGGACTCATGCAGTCAATTGCAGCAA
The DNA here is from genome assembly GCA_036852015.1 of Pelodera strongyloides. Lineage (NCBI taxonomy): Eukaryota > Metazoa > Nematoda > Chromadorea > Rhabditida > Rhabditidae > Pelodera > Pelodera strongyloides. The sequence goes on along the minus strand of JAANDG010000349.1, from coordinate 39,639 downwards.
GAAACAGTTTTACCTGTCGTGTACGGTGCGACAGATAAGCACAAAAATCAACATTACTTACCGAGATTTATGAACTGAGTTCCCCACGGCTGGGGGCCACAAGGCATGTCATACAGGCGAAGTGCCTTCGAAGTTGCGAGAACGAACATGTCCGAGTTGTCCCTAAACACCAAAGCGAACCATATAAATGCAATAGGAGTAAAGAATAACACATGATTTGGCAAAAAAATGTAAACTCACCAAAACCAAGCAAACGAAGAGTACACTTCTCCCGTTTTCAGCGCGTATATCCGCTTGTACCCATCTCCAATGGCTTGCCCAACGTCATATACGCCTATTGTATATTCCCGCTTGAATGCGCTGAAAAGACGCATAGGAACAAAAAGAGTACGAAACCCCTAATCAACCATCGGCTTTTGGGAAAATGTTAATTTTTCATGTCCGATTAATTTGAAAACACAAAGGCGCTGTGTTTTGCAAGGAGACGATATAACCGAAAACTTACTCATACGTAACAACAGCGACCCAGGACCTGTCAACGCAACCTATATGAGCATCAACGACTGGAAAGCGATCCTCGGTATCGATCAGGTAAGCTGAATCGTGCACCTCCCTAAATGAGATACATATACTTGTGAATAAAACAATATGGGTAAACATGAGCGCCAAGACTAAGCAAAACGTATGGAAATCTTTTACGCAAACAAAATAAATATTCGTATAAGTAGACACAGTAGTAAAACTAAAAATTGTAGTGGATGCATGAGAACATATGTAGTACACAATCAAGAATAGCAAGAAAATGAGATGCCTCACCAAAAACCATGGACGCTTTCCTTAACTCGGGGACAGTTGACCCGCACGAACCCATCATAGAAACCCGTAACAGAGTAGCAGGTCAAATCGAGGAAATTGTGGCACGTGACGCGGTGCTAAACAAAAGACATTAGCATGAGTACAAATAACGTAACGTTGTACGCATTGCATTGCCAACCACTGATAAAAATCCTAAATTAAGCAGAAGTTCAAACCTGGCGCGACTCCCTTTCCTTGAGTATTATGGTGTAGATCGGTGTGTACTGTTGAAACTCTTCGGTGTTCTTTACTTGTAAGAAGACCAGCCGATCGCCCAGAAATACTTGAACGACAAATGGAGCCGCAAAACGTCCAGTTATTGTGAGTGGGTCGCGGCTGGAAAATAATGAGGTATCAGTTTGAAAATCATTCTGTGTATATTTAGTCAACCTTGCAGCGTTTACAATTCAAATATTTTGTCTGAACACACAAGACACCCGTTGTATCACAAATACGTAAAGATACAAACAACCCACATTTTCTTCGGCACAATTGCATCCTCTTTTGATACAAACGAAATATCACTGATATCCGGCGGTAGTGAAGGTGTGTCAATTCTTGGAAAGGGATCCGTACATCGTCCAGAGGAATCGGAATGCGCGTAACCCTGCAAAGGGGAACATTTAAAGCCATATATTGCAACCCTTAACACTCCACTGCGATGCGAGTTTTAATATCTGAGTTATTTAATATCGGTGTTATTTAATAAACAAATAAATATAAAAACCCACGGAAGAGCAGTTAATAGATCCCGGTGGTGAGTATTCTGGTACAAGTGAACAGCAATCTGAGACCACCCGCTGCCGTGCAGGTGGTCCAGAGGACATCTAACTAATTCCTGAAACATCCGTAATATAGCATCTGTAATCTTGATGCCTGAATAAACGTAAACCATAGGCGATCGAAAACCATAACTTAAACGAGTAAAAGTAGTAAGAAACAGGTAAACACGTAACAGGTATCGAAATTGCTCTAAACAACTGCACTTGTCACATATCACCCAATAACTGGGGTAAAATTTTTATTAGTTTCGCTAAATAAACATCTGAATTTCTAAGTAAACACTGATGACACAAACCATCGACAAAGCAAAAAAAACTCTAGCGAAATGTCTAACATGAGAAGAACGAAAATTGGCACTCAAAACACTGGAAAAGTACATATATCACCACAAAACAGATTGCAAAATTGTTCATACCCTAAAACTCGTCCTAAAGGAAAATAAAAAATCTATATACTAGTAAGTAGGTTGTCGTGCACACACAATCAATTATTCACCGAACATAATACATACTGGAAAAGTAGTGGCGATCACCACAACGCCTCACCAAATAAAGTTTGAGCAAATAAAGAGAGAATATAAATCAAAACATACCTAAAATGAAAATGTCTCCTAATTACATGACAAACAAACAAACAAAAAGTGAAGTAAAGCATAAAATATATTGGCCCTATCAAAACACATTCCTAAGAGACACAGTAACGAAAAAAAAAATTCAGCTAAACCAATCTAATAAGAAAGAAGCTCACCGGATTCCATTCTTTTAACATATGCTGCTTAAAGCAGCAACAATATCGAACATACAGATGACAGAGGAATATAGAGAGTAGCAAATCGACTTCACAAGCCGCATTAAAAGCTGGGAGCTCCAACCAAATATCGAATTTCTTCATAAGAAATCCAGAAAGTCAGCGACCACGGGGCCTGTAAAAGCATAATTTCTCATAATATGCTACACTAACTCGTAAAACCGCTGCACTTCATTGCATCTTATTAGAACGAAACATAAATGGTTGAATGGGGGTATCATCAACCGATCAAACGATTACGTGAATAATATATGAGGAGTCCAAAATGTAAGGCAAATGCCTTAAAATTTTACAAAGAATAAATAAATTGCAAAGAAACACACCATTCGCACATATGTTGGGATGAATCCCCTGTACAGCGCCCAGAAGCCTTCCTTCTTCAGAATGTGCATAAAACAATCGACACTTCCTTTGTGAACAACTGCTGGCTTCGAATTGTGACTAAATTAATTGATTTCAAGGATGTTGTAATAAGAGTACAACCCCGTCATCTAATAGAGGAACGTCCTTGCATTATCCCTTTTAAACAATAAATAAAACTAACTGTTCGGAATCGTGCATATGTCTGATCTGGTCCATCATTCGGGTCTTGACAACATCGGCTGGAGTACTCACAATAGCGGCCATTAATCCAGAACAGGCACTCGATATTCCGTGCGTCCAAATATCGTCCTTCATACCAGTATTGTTAAGAAGCCAGTGCTTCACACGGTCGTATGTCGCCATATCTAAATAAGTAAAACGATTAACTGAAACATGATTGGATTTTTGTTAAGTAATCTAAATTAACGTTCCATTTGTACCCTTAAAATTTCACCGTCCACTCAATCACACATCGTTGTTTTCGAAACAAGCCGATTTTTTCTTATGGTGTAACGCTCGAAAGCTTCCCACTAAACAGCAAAGTAAACTTACGCCCTCATGAAATTATTTTAGAACGTTTAAGTGTTCAATTCTTTTTGTCGAAAGACAACGGCGTTATCTTACAATAAACATGCCTTATCACGCCTTGATTTCAATTGGAAGGAATAAATCAATATAATGCTTTGAATTCTATCAAAATTCTTTATCGTCCTGAGGGTATATGGCTCTTGTTGTGTTTCCCGAGGGTATATATCTATATATTAAAAGACTGTGCTTCCTTCATACTAACTGTATAATGTGCTTCCTACTAAAAGATTGTGCCACATAAGGCATATTTATTAGAAAGTTTAGGATGGACAGAAAACGGAAATTTTCGTGTCTGCTTCTCTCACTTTGGCAGGTCTATGCTCCAAAAAGTGGGCGTGTTTTCCGGATTTCTGTTTATCCTAAACGCGCCAAAGCACCATCATCTTTCCACAAGAGTGAATAAAGTGAACAATTAATTCTCGTAGCCCCCCCCCCTTTAAGGTAAATAGCAAACCCTGCAAGAGTACATCAAGGACAAGTGATCGGAAACACGTCAACTGGATAGATAGAGACGTTTGTAAAACGAGAAGGACAGAGATCGAAAGATATACTCGTAGAAAGCGCAACAGCTGTTAATACGACATCACAAGCTCACAGAGTGCAATGATGAGATAAACATACATTTCACATCAGAGTGCCGAAAGTTTGCTTGATTTGTATAAAAACATCTCGCAGGTAACTCAACAATTTGGGAAGAAGCAATAGATATAAACCATCATAATACAAGGAAACATAATAACTGACGTAATCGAAGAGCTCACCTGCCATATTCAGAAGTGCAGCCCGTTGACAATTCGGCACCCAACCCATCCAAAGTCCGAAGAATCCATGACTATGGTACACAGAACGGAAGGCATGCCATGATGAGACGTACCTAATATGTTACGAGTTCACAACTAAATCCGGTTGCGCAAGTACACAAATAGTACATAAACGTTTTAACTGTGAAGTGTTTCCGACTGTTATTAAACCGAAGAAAGCTACCTTGGTGGAAGGTTCTGCAGTTTTCGGAGGCCTTCCATTTGCATTTGAACTTTGACGAGATCTGTCGGACTCGCGAGGAACTGAGCCACTGCACCAGACGTCATTCCACAAAACATCGATTTCCTGAAGAAAATAGGTAACAACCATAAAAGAGGTGTGGTTGAAATAAGGGTGTATGCGTGAAACTGAGGGGTAGAAACAGCCGGATTAAAGTAAAGATCTAAATAAGTGTTCAACTTACCACAGTGGAAAGTTCTTCTCTTTTTCTCGATCGTACATTTCGGCTCGCATGAATTCATACATCCCCATACGAACGCCGGTGTACACTGAAAAATAAGACAGTTTAGCAACAGATTATTAGATGCGGCCTACAAAACTGAATTGTGTTTAATCAAGTGTGTAAACTAACCATAATGTCTGTAAATTGCAGGTGCAACTCCGCGCCACAAACTCATCGCCCCTTCGTGTTTCACTAAAAAATCATTTAGTAGGTGTTGCGGACAAACTACGAGTCAGAGTCAAGTTACAAAGCCGCAAATAAAGCTTACCAATATCATATGTTACACGAAACATTCCCGTCGATTTTAAATGATGAGAATGGGGTCCGTGTCGCACAATTTGCAGTCGTGTTTTCGTGATGTCCAAAGGGTAGGTAACTTAATTTGCATCAATAATAACATCAACAACAAACAGGAACAGGCAGTGAACAGGTATCGTGCGAAAAGATGGATGCAAAGTAAATGATGAAAATTAAAAAGCAAATTACCAGTTTCGGCGACAGTCGCGGCAGCACATGACAGTCCATACTTGAGGGCGACCTGTTGTGGGGATGTGGGATTGACGTCACCGGGTACACGCGGCATGCTCAATCGGTATCTTGGGTGTAATCAAAACCTAAACTGAATTTCAGGAAACGAACAGGAAATTCTGAACGAACTTTTTCCAATAACCATAATTCCCTTTGCGCTAAAGAAATAAATATAATACCACACCGCTGTAAAAAACCTTATCATATCGCACGACTGTACAAGTCCTTATCTACGTAGTGGTCCCAAAGTTCCCCAATGATACTTGTTGTAATACGTGCTTTTGGTCTTTCTGAATAAACTATTTAATATAATATTAATGCTCACCTAAAACTCATATGGTAAAATAGTAGTCGTGAAAATTGCACATCCGACGGTGGAACTAGAAAAAAAGAAATTAAACGAAAGAAAAAGTATTCTCACATGCATCATTAAAAGAAACAATTCTTAAACGCAGTTGCGAAAAAACTCAAGCAAAAAAAGAAACTGCTAGAATTGTAGATGGCTACCCATAAACAAATAGTATCCCAAGGAAACAAACAGTGCACCAAATATTCGCTCCATCAGTAGGCCGTTTTTATTTCAAACCCAAGGAAAAAGTACAAACAAATCTAACGAAAAAAATTAAGAATCGATGCAAATACGGAACGGAAAAATCGAAACAACAAACCCAACAGAAAGTAGAGTATCCTACTAAAGAGTGAGGGAAGACGGAACTGCATTAGAATTTAGCAAAATAATCAACTGGAAAAGTCATAGAAAACAATAAAGAACGTAATAAATTTAAAGTGCTTTTAAACTGATTTGAGACGTCCGGTCGCATGCATTGTGCGTGTCTGCGTCTCTGTATGCAAGAGCGCCCGAGAGGCGAACACTACGGTACTGTGAGCGCAGCAAAAGAAACAGTCGCGCCCCCAACTGAGAACGTCTCCAATCACGAAGACAAAAGTTATAAAAGACAAACATTAATGGAAACAATTGTTTTATTAGGCAAATTTAATGGGCGGTTTTTCTAATATTGCTCGATTCTTACCTTAGCTCATTTAATGCTTCGTATATAGTAAATGTAAGGCAAATTTTGTCGCTATATGAGCCAAGCACAAATTAAACAGAAGAAAAAAGTTAACTTTTCGATGTGTAAAATGCATTGCGGCTCATTATAGTTTGAAAGACCAAAACAAGATGTGTGCATACACGTTGCTATAATGCTTATGCCCTTTTTCAGTTTTTTTTCTTCTTCTGGAGCTTTTTGAAGCGCTATGCCTTTGCTGAACTCGTCAGTTTCACAGTATTAAGTAAAGGACATTGTCATACAACACAAAGGTTCCCCCTATTACAATTAATGCCCTCATAACAAAATTTAGTGAAAATTTGTACTCATTCAAAGCTACATTTGCCCATTAAGTTGTTTACCCTTTCTCATGTAGTGGCTGTTGGATCGCACACACACAGGATTCTTCAGTTCTATCAAATTGGGTAAATTTATCTCTCCGAGACGGCATATGAACGGGCAGAGCAGGAGGGGGGTTTCATAAAGGGTGTCGTCTGTAAACACTCGGAAGCTACTAGATTCCTTTTCATCAGCAGAATCTCATTGCACAGCGCATCAATAGGCCCCATTGTTAAAGCTTTCTTGTCACTTACTGCACAAAATTTGCATTCATAGTCTCTGATCTCATTACAGGGTTCTTCCACGATGTGTGCCTTTTAGTTCCTCATTTGCTTATTGTTAGTTCAGACCATCTTTGAGACCAAAACTTTCCAAAGTGTGCATACTTCCAGTTTCTGATTGGAACACCTAAACATAAACTGCTCGACTAAGATCCGTGTTCAATTGCTTTTTCACGGGTTTGCTTATCTTTAGAAGCATTATAACAAACGTTTTACAATTCTGAGGATTAGGTTGTTTTTCATTTCGCATGGCTTAAAAAACAACCAAACACTTGCTGGGATTCAAAAGCATCCAGCTTTATTCGGTGGAAATTTTCCGGCAATTTTTGATTTATGTCCAAAAATCATCATCTTTCAATGATAACAATGGAAACGAAGATTTCAATTGTGAATGTATTCAATGTCAATGGCCCGTTCAGAAGTGATGCCACTAAAACAAAATTGCTTTGACATCTACAATAAGTGTCATTCCTTAAACCACCAAACCACATCATTTATTACATTTCGCTGAAAATTATAAGTATGCTACCAAACAATCCCAATCAAATTTTAGATTTATACTCTACGTGATTCCACGGCTACAAAATTGAGGGTGTTTTTTCGATTACTTTTATGGATACAAAATTATTCGTTTGCGTTTGTTTTATGCCGTCATGTTGACGGATATTGGATTACAAGAAATGCAATAACGTACAGCAGTTTTTTTCCGGCCGGCATGCTAGATTTTTTTAGTTCCACTTTGAAAGTAGGGAAAGTGTTTTTCACGACAAGCGAATTCCAAGTGTATTTTGTGCGCTGTTTTTAATCAACTTCATAACTTGTCCTGAATGTCTGATCTTTCAGCATTAATTTCTGAACAAATATAAAGTAAAACAATTTGCGTAAACATGCGTAAAATAAAATCATTAGTATAAGTTGCTCATTAGTGTATGTTCGCAACTTGCATATTTTGGGTTTACATGCTACCCTATTATATGAATGATAAATAATCTCTGTTTCATCGTGCAAATAAAGATCCCACTGAAAGTTAAACTTTGGTGGGAAAAAATCTAAAAATCCCAGCAAACAAAGAATGCCGATTGTCAACGAAATCGAATTCCAATTTCACATTGACTCATTCATCAAACAATTTTTATTTTTTTCTCTAATATTTTTTATTCCGTTTTTTAAACTTCATAGCCATGTTTGTGTATTTCAGTCGAAAAGGTGTTTAGCAACTTTATTGCATTTATCCATGCCGTCCTACTTCCTATCCCCTTTACCTTGTTATAAGAGTAGTTCCCGTTCGTGGTCACTTTGGCCAAATTGTTTTTTTTTAAACAAACCACATATTAGACCTGAATTATTTACACGCGATTACGGCCTAAGGCATTGTAAGGATTGAAGCGAAATTCTAGCCTCTTTGGAAAATTTGCATATGATAAGCAAATCCTATGTATCCTATGCTAATTTTGTACGATTGTCCTGGACGATCGTACAAAATTAGCATAGGATACATAGGATTTGCTTATCATATGTAAATTTTCCAAATGGGCTAGCATTTCGCTTTAAGCAGCAATGCGACGATTTTTTCCAACTGCAGTCAATGGCGGTGTTATCAGATCGAGAGAAAGTCCTTTTGGGAAAATGAGTTACAGCCAACTAATTGAATTGAGGAGCCGGGAGTTTTGTTGATGCTTCTTTGTCCGGACAAACGTGATGTTCACTACAACCACTACACATTCGAGCAAATCACTTGTGTGATCTAATTGCATACATTTTTCACAATACAAATGAAGTACTTCAGCACCTTTCCCAGCTAAGGATTTGTTTAACTGTAGACGGCATAACAACTTCAAGACGTAATGGCATAACAATTTCAAGCGTAAATACCTAGTTTAGCAGTGTAAAGTTTTTAATGCGTATTAGACTACTCACTTCCGGACTTTTTTTTTTGCTTGCAAAACGGTTGGACAAAAAAAAAAGATTTGGATACAAATTTTTTTACCAGTTTTTCAGTGAATTATTATTTTTGGTGAACATTATTTAACAGCTTTATGCTGCGTGAACAGAAGTGCTAAATGCGTAGTATTTCGTATGTTGCCCATAGATACATACATAGTTAGAGTTTTTTTGAGGAATGAGCTTCGAAAACTAACAGTTTTTGTTGGCGAGTACGAATTACACCTGCCTCTTTGACAATAGGCGATATTAAAAGTAAACATATCAATACTAACCGGTCAACTAAGAAGCTTGTTTTGCTTTGTAGTCTTTCGTATAATCTTCAGTTATCATTTAAAAGAGCCAAATTAGGTTGTTGTAGACTCATATACTTCGCCGTTAATTAATGGCATGCACAGAATTCGCAGTGCACGATAGGCGGAACCAATATTGTAATTCGTGTTAACTTGTCTCCTTCACAAACCAACATAAACCGTCAATGTGGATATTGCGTGCTTTGCTCGCCTTTCAACATTTTGCTCATAAGCAATTAATCTAACGAGATTGCGACTGTTCGTTTGCCAGTTCCAATTTCGAGGGAGCCAATTTCCGAGGTATAAAACATGGGTTACAAATTGCCTTCCGGAGTTCGTTTTAATTACGAATATGTCGTTTTGACGACCTCGGTAGCTTACGGCTCTTTTTTTTGCACTGTAGGCCATCAGGGCAAATTCTCAGGTTCTGAGTTTGATTTCTTGGGTTAGAATATAGGTAGAACAAACATTCGCCTAATTCCTCGTCTGGTAAATGAAATTTCCAGAAGGTGCGTTGGTTACTGATTGACTCATTTCTCCAGTTTCAATTCTGTATTACCCGACAACTGTCAGCACAGCAATCCTTGAACCATCAGACAATTAGAATCGTTTACCCCTTTTCCTCAACTAAAATATGGGAGCGCCATTTCCGCCTCTAAAGGCCGACACTACGGATGTCATCATGCAAATGCTTCTGCTCTGCGCGCCACCTTGAAGCTCTTATGAATTTCTCATGAGACAAGCTCGAGACGTGTGGAATTTAGGCATTCTTCGCACGCAAACGCTTCAGGCGTAGGAGCTTAAGTCGAATTAATGTGCAGCCGGAGGGCATTATTGACCTTTAACCTTTCCGATATGCTGAACTTAATCACGCAACAGAGCACTTCCGCAAATGTATGAATTCCCTACACACGGCTTCTTTTTACTCAATAGCTATTTTGAGCACCGTTTGTTTTACATGAGCGCCGGAGATAAACATTACTTTTTGAACCAAAATCTTCCTCCTCCTCCTTCTTCGAAGAATTCTTACTTTTTAGAAGAAGAGCTCATCCAAGTTAAAATGTGTGTATATTAATTATGTTGACGTGTTTCGGATCGAATACATTTGCATGTAATACTGCGGAAACTTTTTCTAAATTTAGTTCATAATCTACTTTTCTTAAAATCGCAGTTCCAGGATACACTAATCGCGGAGTACTTACTGTTCCACATTTATATTGTTTATTGAACATACATAAACATGCGCATGCTGAAACGATTAGGCATTGCTTTTCATGCTGAAACGATTGCAAAATACTGACAGGGGTCCTATACCGAAGCGATGTTGACTTTTGTGCGCATCTCCCTGATGTAATACATTACTACTATGTAGTCTAAAACATTTCCACTGCACTAGTTGATTCATAGTATATGTCCTCTCTCGAAATCTTTGTCACTAGTTCTGTAGATTATGTTCTATTGCAACTCGTATATTATATCCCACGAACAGAAAGCCTAGTTGATTGCAGAAATTCTCCAGAATATGAAGAGAGAGAGATGTCTATTTTCTATTCTGTTCCTCGTTGTTCTTAATTGCCCAAATTGACCCCACCGCAAGGGTGCCGGGTAATGGACCTGTTTGCGAAATAGCACAAGTATCTCTTCCCTAAGAGCAGAATTATTCAAAAGATTGAGCTCACTTTTCTCTGATCTCCTCACTCTGTAGTTTAACTCCCAATTATACAATACATTATTGATGATTATGCAATTAGCACATCTTAAAAGGTAACGCGAATAAGAAGATACAACGCTTCACAACGCATCATACTCACAAGGTACCAAACTGCGTAGAACACAACATAATCAATTAAATTAAGTTAAGCCATCTAAGGTATATTATCTTAAAAACAGCACATCACTAACATTTAAATAATCAATTTACAGTTTAAAACCATAAAAGCATGAACAAAATTAATTCACAGATAATGAATATAAAAAAACCATCGATAAGAGGCAAGAAGTATATAGTGAAAAAAAGGCAGGAGGTCTTTGCGAAAAAGTTTGCGGATTTGCATTCATAAAACTCAAAAGCTCTTCTGCATTTTTATGGTTAACTTCGGACGGTAGATTACTGATAAGATCTATAATTCCATTGAAATATCGATTCATATCTTTATACTTTAACTCAGACTTTTTGATGACATATCTGTGAGGCCCCACGAACATGGTCGAGTTGAAGTTCGGGTCACAATTACATGAGCAAAGGAGACACTAAACACTGTAAAACAATGTCTCTCACTTATTAACGAAATAGTTTCCAATTTAAAAACATACACGCTAATATTTTGCTTTGCTCGGTTATTTCGATCAGCTAGCCCTAGACTTTTGTCTCAGATAGATCGACCTATTCATTCTCTGAATTCACCCATCTTTTAATTAAAAGATGTTAATGGAACTCTTTTCTAGCACCAGGAGGGCTTTTGATTTAAACAGAGAAATTAGATGAAACATTTCTTCGAATAAAATCATAGCGTTCTTCATTCTACTTTGTTGCACTTATCAAGCACTTTCAGTTCTGCAGAGAATGTAACACTGCAAACAAATAATTCTCTTCCTTGATGCACGTCATTGCTTTCTTATTCTACTAATGGTAAAGAACTCCGAAACATCTCATCTTGTAAATATCAATCGCTCACAACAAGTTCGTGACTGTTTCCTGATTATGTGGTGCGGAAGTTCAGCCGCATGTTTGATAGCTTAGTATATCTGATGTTTTTTCTTCATAATATCAGGGTGTGTATCATGTTTCGGCGATTCAGACGTGTATATCCATGACTTTCCACAACAACGCACGAACTATCAAATTTCCGCTCGGCACTTCAATCTGAGAAGGTAAATGTGAACAAACGGAACTGAAGATTTTTCTATTTTCTTTACCTGATTTTGAATAAAAGAGAAACTTCAAAACGAAACCAATACTCAAAAAGCTCGCATTCACAACCTAAGCGAGAAGACTTAAGTGCCTTCAAACCAGCTATCATACATTCATTTCTTAAGATACTGAATTATATCAACATGGAAAAGCACGCGAATACGTGTTCCTGCATTTCTTACCTGCACATGAAGAATACAATTTTGACCAGTGCAGCTTCCATTTGCATTACCTTACAAATACAATTTCCTTACTATGTTTCTAAGAAGTAGTGTTTACAAGTCTAGGCGATGCCATTTTTGTTTCGATTTTGCAGTCTCCATGCAAAATCTGAACGGTGTGCTTTGTCTTGGCATTTGAGTGAGGAACGGAACATTTTAATTACTGTATAAAAGGTTTACTCTAAAAAGAAGTAGTGAATTGTTTACGTTTGCTTACCTCTTCAAGTATGAATGCAAACCACGGAATGACAAATGGTAAACAGCGTTTCACCATTCATTTCATTTTCTCACCCGTGAGCTGCAAAATACCATAAATTGGTTGGAGTAACATTATTCATGCTTGTTCCTTTTGGTTAATTAATTTCCGCTCGCACATACAATAAAATACCGAAACAATTTCGACAAATTTGGTTCAGCATTTGTACTATGTATATTTGGCACAACACTATTTTGACGTGTTTTCCGACAACTAGTTGAAAGTACATTTGCGCAAATATATGAGTGCAGTGGCGGCTTCCTGGTGCGCCCAGGACATGATGCTTCTTTGTATGTTCCAATTTCTTTCTACATTTTGAAAGTATTAAATATAAATAAAATCCAAATATAGAACCACATGGTCATGGGTTGTTTCTTTTTCTCGTGTCTTACTATGAATTATTTATATTTTGGAGGGATCCGCTTAGTTTTCTCCTTTTGTTTTTGAAAGAACTTCCACGGATCATTGTCCAAAATGCGAAGTGCACTTGTAAACGAGCAGTCACAAGTAGCCTTCTTTTTTCACTTCCGTTTTTGTTTCATTCTTTCCGTGTCACTGATCTCACCACCTCCTAAAATATATATCCATAAGATTAACGGCTGTGCACTTCTAATTTTGCTTACAACTCAATAGTCCGGTGTAGCGCTTAAAACCCCTTTTCTCAATTATTTTAAAAAACGCAAATATAAAGAGGGACGGTTTTAGAGAAACCGCATTAAACTTCTCTGCATTCTGGTTAAAATAGTATATAAGCACACGCCAGTAGAGCATTGATATGATTCGGTATTGCCTAAATATTTACACATATTCTGGCTTTCACAAACAAATCTCCATACGAAACAACAAACAATGCTGTTCGGAGAATACAACAACGTGGATTATGACACACCAGATTATTTCGGAATACAGGTGGATTTTCTTCTTGATTCTATTCTGTAGATTTTCTGATTCAGTTGCCATACAAAAGGAGTAAAAGCTACGTAACAGAAAATTGTCAGTGTAGGCGCGTGTTCAAGCTTGGTATAATGCCCGGCAAGTTGCACCTGGTGATATTTGAAAGAATACGCTTTGTATGGGACGCGACAACGAGTACACATGTGAAACTCATACCTGTGTAGTGCAACATCGGCTTACAAAGAGTGTGTGTGCTTTGTCCAATAGCTGGACAAGTAAAGTCATGATTTCCAAATCAAACATGTGCATTTTAGGGCTTATATTGTGATTGAATAGAAGCTACATTAGTTTAACTTTTAATTGATTTGTTGTTTATGTTTTGGCTTAATTTGACATGGCAAATTTGATGTTTCACAACGGCACACTTTGGTTTGTGCATACAATGGCCTTTTTGTTTACGCGTAATAGGCGAATAAATGCATGAATGCATGAGTGAGTGAATTGTTTTGTATATCTCGCACTTCACCCACGTGTTTACCGAGGATAATAGCAACTGGCTACAAATTTAAGGGGGCTCATTGTCCTAAAATGGTTTTCTTTTAGCTATTTTTGCAGGTATTTTGTATACCAGTTGCGTGCAGTGGTGTTGCACGCATACTATTATTGCCGCTACAACTCTTAATAATGCACCTCATCGCTTGTACGACAAAAAATCCCGAACACCCACACAAATTCGCAAATTCATTATAAGGAAATTCTTTGCGGAACAATAAAAAATAAGTCATCTCACAAATACCCACTAAAGGTGTGTAACTTGCCATCCGCATATCCTTGGCACACGTTTTGCACGCGCCGTTTTCACACCGCGTTCAAATCAGTTAAGCCACAAAACACCCAATCACTACATGCACACGTAAAGTGCTTACTGCTACAATTTATTTGCAAACCCTTAGTTTTCAAAAAGGTAACGACGAATTTTCGTTGAAGTTAGCAAAGAATTCGATAAAACCATTTAATTTAATTTAAGGGGGACGGTCGACTGCGAATCAAATTGCCTATTAGACGAGACGAAACAATTTTTAAACAATATTTCCTGGAAATAGAAAGGAAAACCGAATTGCAATTTGACACAATGCCACAATTAGTGTTCATTATATATAAATTGGTCGCAGTGACCACATTTTTGTCTCAAATATGTTGTTTTTGACGGCGCTTGAGGGTGATTTATCTATTGTCTCCCTGGAGCATTCCTATTCGATGATTTGTTTTTCCGATTTTTTTGTAGCCTTCTTGTGAACATTGTTTTCACCTTTCTTTGAATTATATCTCTTTGCCAACAACTATTGTGCTACTATATTTGTACCGTCAGAGTACGATGCTATAACTTTCGCTTCGTTTAATGCAATGTTAATTTCGATAAAAAAACCCACTCAAACGCAACGAGCACGAGTATTAAACAAGAAACACGTTTGCTGCAACCATTTAGTACCACCCACATATTTGTTATAGTTGTCTTATATTGCCTTATAATCTAAAAAATTGTTGGCTTGCATGATCACCACATCAACAGAGGTTGTTTCGCCTTTAACTAAAAACGACGCGTAAACTTTATTATGAGAAGAAATGAGGTTTCTCATGCAGCTAGCTGATTTCTAATAGCCTGCCATCTGGTCGACTGCAGAAGAAATCAACACGAACCTCCCCAGATTGACATTGGGCGTGCAAAAAACAACAAGATGCGACAAATCGCAACAGAAACTATCGATTTGGCTAATCACTAGTTATGTTTGAATTGGCGGTTTTTTTTGTGGATTTTCGACAGTTGATTGAAACAAACACAAATGGACATCGATTTTAAGGTCCTCATCGAAAAGAATATGTTTAACAAATACTATCGACACTTGAATAATATTAACATATTATGATGAGAAAGTCTTTTCGAAGTTACCGTTTGACGGCTTTGGCTATATTTGACGGCTTAGGCTATATTTGAGCTACTCATGACTACCTCGTTCTATGCATCCGATCAGGTTACTCACTAACAGATCATTGTCTAGTTTCAACATCCGTCTCGGAAAATATCACTTTTCTCTCTTTTTTTATGTTTTTCCTTGTGTTCGTTGCTGGGAATCATGACCCAACAGAATGTAACAACTGTAGTTTTGTTCATACTCTTCAGCCGGGTGATAGTTCAGTTCACCTTTAGCTTGAGCACAGTCGAATAACAATGTGCATAGCTAGCATTAATTTGTATATGTTTTCTGGAGGCTGCGATTTACCCGTGTTTATACTTTTGCGGAGCTTAGAGTATACTATCCTAAAAACGAAATTTATCCCTAGGTATTGAAATGACGTATCGATATACGTCATATCAAAAGATATTTGAAACAAACATGTGAATATGTACTGTACTAGTACCGAATCTCCTAATCCTTTCAATCGATACAATTTGCTTTCGCACTTTTTCAGCTGATGCACTTGGTCGACTGATTTGCCACGCTATATATCTCATCATTGTTTTTTTTTTATTCTTTGTTATTTACTTTGTTAGCCAGTACGTCTTATTTTTTAGTTTTCTTGTATCGTTTTTCCGTTATCTGCCCAAATATTACAATTAAGATTACAATTTATTTCGTGCTTTGGTGGTGTTTTCTTTGTTAGCTACAGCCTTTGTTTCCATGCACACTTTGAATTTTTAGTGAGACGCAGCACATTTTGCATAATACTACGGAAACAAAACACAGAACTATCGAATGTCATTAATACATTTAGAATATATCCACATAGTATATAAGCTTAAGATACGAGATAGATGTGGGGCTAATTTTACATCCTTTGCGTTTTTCCCTTTTCTGTTGTTTCCACTACTGTCTTTTTAATATTTAGTTTCAGATGAATGAAGACTTTGAGGATGAATTTGGTGATAATGTGAGCAAGGTCGTTCTCACCTTAAAAGCACGGTTGGTGATTGTTCAACCTTAAAATTGTTGGAATTCTTACTTTTAATAATGTTGTTTTTCAATGTTTAAATGATTACAAAAAGTGATTAAACTCTCAGAAGCACCAAAAGCTTTATTTTGCTCTCTGCAGAATCTCTTGTAATAAATGTTCTCTGTCATACAAACTCACGACAACTGTTACTCAAACATCGGACTTTTGCTAGTTTTTTTTTGTTAGATTACAGCAGTCGATTGATTTTTTTAAGCCGATACGAGACCGCCAATCACTTTCTTTGCAAGAGAGTTCGAAACTTTCAAACACATTTCTTACACAACGAGGAGATTGTAAAACGACGAAAGAGAGTGATCATTTCATTTTTATTTTTTAAACCAGGAGTTGTTGTTAATATTTGTGATCTTTAAGCGACCTGAAAGATGCGGATTTGGAATCGGTATCCGATCCATACTGCGTCGTGCGTGTTGTGTCTCTCGGGCCGGTTCGAACGAGAAAATGGAAAGAAGTTGGAAGGACTGAGGTAATGAGCGAGATACCATTACCCGTTTAATAATGTTGGCTTAATTCGCCGACGAACTACTCGCAATAGTTGCATTTATAACTGTGACCCGTGTGAAAGTGAATTGACTGTGCGATCCAATTTGCTACACAATGGATTTAACTGGCATAGGCATTTCAAAGGAAGTGCGTGCGCTCAGAGGCAAACGCAACCCATAAATACAGATTAATTGTTGGGTAAACAACGCGAGTGGTAGATAATGTGGCCTGGAAATATCTAGCAACTTGGTGTATTAAGGGTGTATTAAGGTCCATTAGAATGTTTAGATCAAGTTTTTCCAATCGGCATAAAAATCGGCATAAAAATACTAATGAGAAAGCACATGTGAACAAACTCATCGTCAGTTTTTTATCCTTACCCATCCGATGGATGACCAAGATCTATTGTGAGTTCTAAACACTGAATTCGCACGTCGTCTAA
The DNA here is from genome assembly GCA_036852015.1 of Pelodera strongyloides. Lineage (NCBI taxonomy): Eukaryota > Metazoa > Nematoda > Chromadorea > Rhabditida > Rhabditidae > Pelodera > Pelodera strongyloides. The sequence continues at coordinate 22,332 of JAANDG010000349.1, read as the reverse complement.
CAATTTCATGTCTATTTAGGTGATAAACAATTGTCTTGATCCAGATTGGGCAACCAAAATCACGATGCCCTATAATTTCGAGGATCAACAAAAGCTGTTGTTTGAAGTGTGAGTCCAATACCCCATCGTTATGTGGTGTCAATTCACTTGAATTAAGTTTTATGATCCATAATGGCACCTTAATACATTGCTATTCTTATTTTCCTAGTTCTCTCATTTAACACGGCATTCACATAACACGTTTATTTCTTTCGATGTATATATTTTTTGGTGAGACTAATCAAGATGTATCGGCAAAAAGCTTTCAGATTCGACAAAGGCCCAGTAGGGAAATGCACAAGGCTTGGCTCGGCGACCGTTCTTTTACACGAAATTGTCTCCGCGCAGTACAATCGGGTTACTGTACCATTGCGGTGCGTTCTATATTTAGCTATATATTTATGTGTTGGATTGTGCTTCGGCTTACAATCAAAATGCAGGTAATGTAAAAGCTACATAGAACATCACCTCATGTTTCCAGAGAAGATGGCAAGCAATATGGTTCGATCACAATTACCGCAGAAGAATTGACAGCCGGCCGGCAAGAATCAGTCTATTTCATTTGCAGGTAGGTAAGGCTGAACTCGTTTTCGAGAACTGCTTCTGCGCACCTAGACTTATTTTTCTTTTCATATGTTGATTTTTCCGAGATGTGTAGAGTTTCATTACTTGGCAGATGTAAACGATTAATATTAATAAAGATATATTCTGAAACAAATTATTGGAAATGTTTCCCTGTCTTGGCATATTTTCCTGTTGCAGACCAATGCTTACACTTCACTTTTATAGCGCTTCTGGTCTGGATCGGAAGGACTTTTTGGGCAAATGTGATCCCTTCCTGAAAGTGTCAAGGATCAATCATGATGGAACGTAAGCTTTATCTGCGATACCTGTGAATCTTGTACGTCTTTTTCCTAGGACCTATGACTTCGAAACACACACATACATAATAATTTTACATCATAGATCATAGTAACACATACATCATAGTAACTCACTAACATTTCCCCAAAATCAACAAGAAGGACCACAATATGCTTATCGCCGTTGAACTAAGATTTGTAGAGGATGAGGATTACGCACCACTTTCATTTATGTCCTATGCCAACTGCTTATTGTCTAGCCCTCCACGACATTCCGGCAACGATCCATAATATAAACCTGGCAGATTTCTCTGAAACGGTTTCTGGAACGTGCATAAATAGTACTTTTGTAAAAAACCTTCACACACTCGCATGATTAATGCTCTTTCAGGCTGCAGTTGGCTTTCCGAACTCGGTACAAAGAACAAAACCTGGCACCAAAGTGGAAACCGTTTGAAATCAACATGGATCAATTGTGCTACCGAGATAGAAATAGGTAATGAGCACATGTGTGAACTTTTCTTGTCAAAATGTGAACTTTTCTTCTTCGTGGTTGGTGATGTCATGAAACTACGACACGCTGAATCCAGCTTGATCAACATACTTATGTTCTGGTTATTTAATTATGTGGGATTAATTGGATACCGTTCATTAAGTCGTAATTCACCGTTTTAATGATAAGAGGACCTCTCTTTATGTTGCAATTTAACCCAGTACATACGTTTTACTGTTTTCAATTTTGTTTTCAGGGAATTCTTCATCGAGTGTTACGATTGGGATGCGGACGGAAAGTAAGTAACCACTAATGTAAAGCAGATGGCTACTTGGAATTAATGCTGCAATCAACAACAGCTAAATCTAACTTTTTTTGTAAATACAGTCCCACGCGCGACATCGGAGATTGAACTATAAAACACACGACTAGAATATTCCAGCAAACGCTTCAGGTTACTTTCACAATTTAGAAACATAGAACTGCATCTTAATGTGAGCATTGGATTGCACTGGAAGTTACCTTTGAAATGCATATAACAAAACATTTATTACGGACAGGAATTGTTGCACATACTGTATGAGCAGATCCTGTACCAAAACCAAAAATGGTAAATGTCAAAACAAGTCAACGTATGCATTTAAAAGTTGGTTCACCTCACAAGCTATCGCTCACTAACCATTAATTTGAACTATGGTCTACGATGTTGCGTGCAACAGGCACCTTTCCTTGAACTGACAACATTCTATTTTATTTAGCCACGATCTCGTCGGATCATGCAAATTGTCAATTAATTACATTTTGAAAAGTCTCGAAAACGGAACTGCCGTGGATGTGCCGGTAATTCATTCATTTCTTCGGAAAAATCACCATTGAACAATTTTTATGCAACAAATTATGACGTGAAGCAAAAGTTTCAAAATATGTGAACGCATCATAGAGAATATTTACCGTTTTCCCACATCCTATTTTTTAGCTCGTACACCACAAAAAGGCACGCAAGAGCAAAAAGTACACCGATTCTGGAATACTTCACATTCACAAACTCTTCTGTTGGTACGACTTCACCTTTCTCGACTTCGTCCAAGGAGGGTCAGTTCACATAGCACGTTTATTATTCTCATCCAAAATGTACGCAGTACCGAACAGTTACTTTGCACTAACCAACAATTACATAGAGAAACAACCAGTGGATATTGACGAAGATCTGAATAATATTTATCAGTATTAGCCAATAATAGCTAATAACAGCCTTAACATGTATATGAGGGTGGATTAAAGTTGGATTACGCTCAAGAATTAGAAAGTTTTGTGAACAAAACAAGATCGTCGGTTATTTCTAGTTTCTCATTGGAGAATTATTTTCCATCGACCAATCCAAGAGGGCAGAGTAGAACACGTGAACTTGTAGTTTTGGTAGATATGCACGTTTATCAGTTGAAATAAGCGGGCTCATTCTGGAATAGGTTTTTTTAAGACAATTGTCAAGAATATCCTACGAAGAAACTCGTGTTCATATGATAGTAGCTTCTATTTATTTCAAACCTCAACTAATATCTTGCACCGTTTTGTCGACCCCTCGTTCCTCGAGTTTTGTCCCTCAAAAGGGGGATTGTGCACCAGTATACGGATGAGAATTTGTAGACATCGGCTACATTCCCAAGCGGTCACCAAATTATATTAGGCTGTCCATTCAATTTATCGTCCGTCTGGTTTCCTCCTTTTTTCTCGTCTGGCGCAAGAGAAAAAGCAAGGCAGCGGGCATTCCCCTTCCCCTCATTTGTATGTTGAACCCTGAAGTAACGAAGATGCGGCTCCGCATCCCTTCGATCAAAGAACAAAGTCGCTTCTGTAGCAGACGCAAGTATGATACGCATGTATACGGCGGATTGAACACGGTAGACCAGTGACAAAAGCAAGAAAATAAATTCGTCTTAACTGAAGGCGTAACTCATGTGGTATTTACGGATGAATGTCCCTTAATGGACCAACTTATGCTCGTGACCAATCACTAGAGTGTAGATGTAACAGTGATTCCTGTAATTAATGTAATGTAAATTGAATGCGCTTTAGAGGGTCGGAGTCACTTCTACAGAATTTTGTTCTGATTTATTTATTTATTGTAAACCACACTGCGATAAACATGGTCCCAATATAAAGTAGCATGCTCAACTACGCTTATAGGTATCCCAGTTTTCAGTAAATGCGGCGATGTTACCAGTATGGTAAGGGTAAATTGTCTAATACAAGTGACTGAGCAGTGATAGTGCATTCAACATATCGTACTATAGCGTTGTTGTGTGTTGCAACGAAAACTCCAGAGAGTACCATGTCTGTAGGTGAATTGGAGGGGAATATAATTGCCAGTTTTTCGGAAAGGGACATTGATGAAGTTGGGTATATCTGCCCACGTGCCTTAGTGTGTAATTGGATATTGGAACCATAGTTGCCGCGGTATAATTTCACAATAAATAAAAATAAGAACAATAACGACTGTGTGGTGAGCCCGATCCTTTAAAGGGTCGGGCGTAACCCACCAAAATAAACCTATGTTGATCGTTTGTTCATAATTTGTATAAAGGGTGTTTATTACAATATATACAAACTAATTTTCAACAAGATTCACCTATATAGACACAACTCCAAAGACCCACAAAAAGGCACCCTCGGGACACATTATAAGAAAATAAGGGTGCGACTGTATTTTGCGTACGGTATATTATGCCGCAAACGACGCAGATAAGCTTCAACGGGGTGACACTTGTTGAAAATAAGTTAGTATGTTATATTGTAATAAGCATCATTCGTACAAATAATGAACAAATGATAAATATAGGTTTATATTGGTGTGCCCCACCATTATTTATTTAAAAATGAAAGATATAAATTCAGAACGGAGCTCGATTTCACCGTTGCTGTCGATTTCACCAAATCAAATCTACCTCTGGACGATTCGTCTTCTTTGCACCGTATTGATCCCACCTCAGCCAATCAGTACGAGATCGCAATCCGATCGATAGCTGAAATATGTCAATACTACAATCAAAGCAAAGTGTTCAACGCATATGGGTTTGGTGCTCAACTACCCAACTCCAACAAAGTCATGTACAATTTCCCATTGGTATGTTTCTAGTTCTTGGTATACTTTATCATCCTCTGGAATTTATTCCGACGGGAGAGAAGTGCATGATCGTATTTCCTAACTCAAAATGAACAGCAGTGAGGAAAAAAATGTATCATAAGGGAACTTATGCCTTCCAATAAAAAATAAAACCATTGTGTCATTGGGGTCAAAAAAGCCATAAATTCTTAAAATAAACGAATAGTGATAGGTTGTTAGAATGGCTGTTTCAAAAATTAAATGCCGAAGTTAACTGGGTCCCCATAAATTTGCACTAATTTGTGGTGTTCGCCTTCAAATTATAGCACAATAATACTTGCAAGTGCCCTTTTTTCTTGGATTCGCCTAAAAACCGATCTTTTTCTTATAACTAAGTATTGGATAATGTGGTTTCAGTCATCCTTTTTGAGCTAAGTCAGTATAAGCTACATGTGCTTTTCTAGTAATGGATAACGAGGTAAATGCCAAATATTTTGTAGCAAAACGGAGCAAATATATATAATAATTATCCGGATGACACACTTTATTTATGAAAGAAATCAGCAGTAATATCTTGAAAGGTGTGCAAAGTGTGTGCAAAGTGCAAATAATAGATGTCCAAAACAGTTGTTTCTAGAATGTCGAATCCGGAGATCCTCGGTGTGAAGGAATTCAGGGCCTTCTGAATGCATACCGCATTGCGCAAAGGCATGTTCTCTTCGCTGGACCGACGGATTTTGCACCAACCATAAAGTATGAGTATAATGAGTACTTTGTAGAACAATAACTGAGTATGAACCTAATTATTACAATTAGAACTTTGTTAAGCGAAACATATGACGCACTCCATTGTTCACTAGCGCGTTTGATTCATTCACTCAATGGAATCTTTCACTGACCAAACTCGGGTGGTGCACCCTGGGGCAAAAAGGCAAAAAAAAAGTTCCGATTTCGCGAATAAGTAAGAGAAGGAGCTAATTCAGCTGAATAAACTGATAAACTGCTTTCAGATTTGCAGCAAAACAGGCTGCCGCCCTTCCACACGACGGAAGCAGATATCATGTATTGCTGATAATCACGGATGGTGTCATTACGAATATTGAGAGAACTAAGGAGCAGATCGTTAAGGTAAACAAAAGGCGGAACCAGGGGAAGTTTATTGTCAGGTTGCCGTGTATATTTAGGCTTATCTCCAATATTAGTATTATTAATCTTATTTTGTAAGTCGACACCGACTGTCGATATATATAATAGAGAAAAACAACTCCCGTATTTTAGCTTTACCTTCATAATAACGTGTTTTGGTGGCACAAACATAGATTAGAAAAGAAACTGCGCTGATTTATTTTATCTGTGTGTAAGCAAGATTAAGGTATTGCTTCTTCTCAGCCTCTTTGTTATGATATTTAAAGGAAGGCAGTCAAGCTAAATTTGTCATTATTTTATTTTCATCAAATACAGGATGATGTGAAAAGTACGCTACCAGTTGCAAATTACAGGAAAACGAACTCAGGAAGAGAAATCACTGAGAGTGAGAATGGGAGTTACTGGATAACAATAAATAAATTGTGCACGAAAGCAATTGCCCGAGTTGCTGCCGATAATGAATACCCTGCAGTGGTATCATATCTCATGTTTAACGCTGCAGGGTATTTATAATATTCATAATCAACCGCTACCCGGGCAATTGCGTATCTACTGTAATCCAGAAACTCCCATCCTCAGAAATTTCTCTCCCTGAGTTCGTTTTTCTGGTTTTGATACCGAATTTTTCTGTATATCTTTGTATATTTAATGAAAGGCAAATGAAAATGGCGAATATCTTGTGAACGCGTTCCTTTAAAGCGAAATGCTAGCCCTTTGGAAAATTTGCATATGATAAGCAAATCGTATCCTATGCTAATTTTGTACGATCGTCCACGGCAATCGTACAAAAGTAGCATAGGATACATATGATTTGCTTATCATATGCAAATTTTCCAAAGAGGCTAGCATTTCGCTTTAAGCTCAAAATAAAAAGTGACACGTTTTACAATTTTTCTTTTTTTTTCAGGCCTCCTCCCTTCCTCTTTCTATAATAATTGTTGGTGTTGGATACGATTCCTTTGAAGAAATGAAAGTTCTTGATTCTGACAACGTACTTCTCAGCTGGAACGGCAAATATGCAAAGCGTGATATTGTTCAGGTAATTACGAATTTTTCAAACAAATAAGCCAAAGTTCATTTCACCGCAACCAGTAGCATCGTTATTTTGAACGCGACAACATTCAACATTCTCAGCGTATTCAACAACAATCCGGCAATTTAAGCTTGTTTATTATATGTCCGTTCAATGGTCCCTCTCCCGGCTAAAACACAGCCTTCAATAGTCGTTGCATTTCATTCGACAAATAACACACTTGTTTTCTGTTATTTGAAGAATCACAAGATGGTCATTTTTTCAAAAAAAAAAAAATTGCATGCTCTTTTAATGTGTTCTTTTGGATTTCATAAAGTTGTTATTGTTTATGGTACAATTGTAAATACGTAATACTTTGAGAAGCACATAACATGTGGATCTTTACTTTGATTTTTCACTAATTTTTGATATATTTGAAAATAAAGTCCCTAAGCTATGGCGAACAGCTCGTTGCATGTGGGCGTCTGTATAAATATTTGTATTCTGACTCAATGGTAAAAAAAAAAGCAAAAATGGCAGACCTACTTTCACGTTTTGTAGTAGCTGTAGCTTCTAGAAAAGATCACGCGACTATTTAATAATTAAAACAGGGTTCATGGACGAATATACTGTACATAAATGAACTTTTCAGCAGTTTAGTCGGTATAAAAAGAACTTTTTTTACTTTGAATCAGCAAGTTGGGTCTCTCCATTTGAAGTATTCTTTTTTAGTTTGTCCAAATTCGAAACTTTCTTCCGCCTCATAGACAGTTGTCCGAGGAAGAGGTTCAGGATGCGAAACGATTACTTGCTAAAGAGGTTAATCATTTTTTTACTGATACTTTCAACGAAGCGTCTTTATTCGACTACTAATAAAAGCATACGTCAGAGGAGTCACGCTGCGAAGCTAAATCTGTCTAATCTAATTCGATCGAAAAAGTGCTGGTTTTCACCCGACTTCCGTTCTTTCTTGCATTAATCACTTCAGTAATAAAAATGCAATGAAGTAGATAATTCGAGAGTGGGCGAAAATATTAAATGTATTATAAGAACACACACACACCAGGAGCACAAATGTGCAATCCAAAAAAAAACATAGATGACAGAAAACATTTAAATTGCTTTCGATTGCTCGAAATAGAAAGAGAGTAGCTGCAATCTCTGTAGACAAAAGGGTATTTGTGTAGGAAAAAAGGAGCTAAATAGGAAAACAATAGAGTGAAGGATTGGAAAGAATGCAAAACAAGTCATTCATGTAAAATGAGCTAATATGAAACACATAACAAAAGCGTTTTCAGGTACTTCAAGAAATCCCCATGCAATTGACGGGCTACATGAAATCGCAGGGAATATTTCCCCTGAGCGTACAGAGAACACTCAAACAGGGTCGGGATCTCAACGTGCAGACAATGCACCGCATACCATTCCATCCTGATAAAATGCTTCCGCAAAACCAACATCAGCTTCGCAAGTCGCCCAGTCTCCACCATGACCATCAAAGAGTTCAGAGGTAAATAGCGACCAAAGGCAAAAATCCGCTCATCAATTCCTCGATGTTAAAACTAACAGTGCGTAAGTGTATATTTCAGACTAACATTTATTGCGCCGTTTGTTCTGCGACTGAAATAGGGCAAAAACATAAGCTCAACGGTTGCTCAACAAGAATATTGCTATCGACTGCCTGTAATGACCAATACCAATCTACATTCTAGGCAAATGTGGAGTAATCAGTCAGCAGGGAGCCCTCGTCTTTCTGGGAGAAACTATCCACAACTGCAACCCATACTATCGCATCAAGCTCACCCTGAGCATTATGACGGAGCTCATAGTTCAGCAGACACAGCTGGATATTTGCAACAAAAGACACAGGCATGTGCCGTGCGGCTTTTAACCTTATGCTGAACATTAGCTCTTTTTATTACTGTTGGGATGTGATCAATGAAATAACTGGACGAACACATGTACTAATGACTAAGGGCAACCTTTTGAACGTGTGTATTTGATATATGTTCAATAAACCATTATTATTACAACAAAAAAATGATTAATAATTGTGTCGCTTTACCATACCGTAAGTCACATATTTTAGGAACCGATGGCTGCTGCCAGCAGTCAAATGGCGTATCCACAAGCTGGCGTTGTACATCATCAACATCCAACTGTGGTGCAACAGGGAGTTCAACACCAGCAAGAAGCTTATGATTCTCAAGTTCACCCAGGCCATCATTTTCTTCCACAACAATTGGGCCGAAATGAACATTCGTGGTCAGCACCTCCTAGCGCCCGAGGAGCATCGGGTACTGTCATTGTGATCTTATACATAGATACGCTCAGTTCAATTTTAACTTTAGGATACATGTCGGAGACGCTTGTATGTTATCAAAATCATATATTTCACTTGACATACAATAATAACACATCTTGTTCTTCTAGAGGGCTCATCTAATATATTTACTAACACTTTATTTTATTTTAGGAAGCGATAGTCCTCGTGTGAGACGTCTACTACCACAAGTTCCCACAGACCAAGTGCAAAAATTGCAAATCTATTAAGTTCACTCGAAAGTGTACTTACGTCAAACGTTAAATAACTTTGCTCTTTTATCGACTTTATGTTGGACGATTTTCCGTTGGCCAGAAAAATTAGGCTAGAAAACGTGCTTAATGGTAAATAACAAGTTTACGCTATTGTTTATTGTGAAACCATCATCGATCTTTCTCGATTCCAATGTGTAAACCATGATATACAAACGTGCAAGCCGCTAATATTGATTTCAAACATATGGAGGATCCAATCATCCCACTTGTGATTTTCATTCTGGGTTTTCGCAAAGCACATTTTCACAGCGTTTACATTTATGGTACGCGAATGTGTGCCAATTATCATTACGGAATTTTTTCTGCACTAATTGTCCGCACTATATATTATGGGCAATGGCTTATGTAAAACTACTTGCTCTATTTGCCTTGTGCATATATGCCATAAAATGTTTTTGTCATTATTTGTTACGTCACTTGCTTAATAAACTATATACGTTTTTTATAAGCGCAAAGCACATTTTCACAAAACTTTATTCTACATCAAACTAAACCCAAATAAAAGAACAAAACACGACACTTATCTGAAAGGACCTTTAAATTAAAAAAAAAAGAGAATATACGATATGCTTAAATAACTTAACACAATGCCAGTTTACAAATAGAGACATGGACAGAAAATCAAAAGATAAAAAGGAGCTTATTAAAACTAAGAATCAGTTAAAGCTGCAGTAAAACGAAAAAACGTAAGCGTACGCTGCAAAGCCCAGTTTTGGTTGCTGGGTACTGCAAAGAGGGGAAGAGAGCCAAGCGCTCTCTGAAAGTCAACATCAAACTTATTGACTAGCGCTCTCTGAAGTCGTCAAGGACCGTTCCTTCGTTTTAACCTCAAACTTGTTGACTAGCCTATTGACGAATCTGATCGTGTGACTATGCTATGTATATATGGATGTGATTATTGAACATGTTGGTTATATATGGATGTTAACCGGGAGTGCACACGTTGCCGGTCTCAGTTGCTGGGGATTATATGGTGGACCTTGTAGCCCGTACGACTTATCACATGGCATATTGCCAAGAATGGGTGATTATATATGAAGAATAAATCGGTACTACAGTAGTGGGACGAATGAAAGCTTTGGGGCGACAACGCATACGGTACTTTCTCAAAAAACCAGTTTTAAAAGAACAACTGTACCCAAATTCATTTTTTTTGCAAAGTTAGGCGGAAAGCACAGTATGCGTTGACAAAATAACATATGCGTTCCTAAGCGTCAACAGATAAGTTAGTAATTTAGCTGCATCCACACTTCTGTACGATCATGTTTGAGATCATTCTGATCTGAAGGCTACCTGAAAAGGACAAATAATATATATATATATATATATATATATATATATATATATATATATGCTAATAAATATTTTCGCTAATAAATATTAGGAATACTTTGCATGAATTTCAAACTCTGATTTGTTCACCATCCTAATTGAAAGCTGTTTTGTTAGGATACAAACTGAAACCTTAATCTGATTACTGTGTTTTCGAGGGCTACTTAATGCTTTATGATAAAGCATTTTAAAATAATTCGAGAATGTGAAGGATTAACTTAATTAATTATAAAGATGTTCACCTTTCATAATGAAAGCCCACTATATTGTTGACAAGAAATAGGTACAGCTTAAAAACCTCGCAAGCATTATAATAAGTAAGCTCAAACTATGAACGTTCAAAAGCACCACTTTTGTTGATCCAGGCATGCTTTATTTATTATATATATTTTTTTTTGTGTGAATAGCATGGTGAGTAGCTAAAAGATTAAAAGCATTGGTTGTAGTTCATGGTCATATAATGAAGATGTAATGCTTCACGTTGACGTAATGACACTACTTTTGCCGGTTCTGGTTCGCATACTAAACCTACCATTTTCGTCCATGTAGATGATTTTCATTTCGGAGAGTTTTTCGGGCGAGCAGCACATGTTGTTCACGTTCTTCTGCTCCATGAACAGTGCGTGCTGAGAGCCCTTGATGTGCTGGCCAAGTTTGCATTTGCCTGCGCAATAGTAGGCGTTGTATCTCTTTGGGGCAATGATCCAATCCCACCCGAAGTCTCCAAAATCAACCTGAAAATAACAAAACTAAACTAACACTTTGTGTTTTCAGTGAACGAAACATGTGTTTTCACTTTCGCGTTTTTTAAGCTCATGGGATTATTAATCTGCTACATTCGGGACCAATAATAACCAAAAGCTACGGTTTTGCTTATAATTACTCATGTGTCGTATTGATACGTCCCGTGTTTTCATTAAACATTACTCATTTAACATCACGCACCCGAAAATAGGCAAAAATAAGCGTCTTTGTTTTTGTTTCGTGTGTAACCATTGTTGGAATGCTCAGGATACGTTTAGCGGGATACCTGGAGCTGATAACGGCAGCAAGCGGCATCTGGATGGTTGGGTTCAGCAGTGCATGTATAGTTGTAGCTCGATCCAGCGGAGATTGGCAGACTTCGTCGTGCACGCGATTGATCGGAGCTCATGCGCAGTTCGAGGAACATCTACATATATACAATTAAAAGAGTTGTGCCCAAGTTATTGAGCTAATTTACTTGATCTCTTCTATGCCTAAATCTAATCGTGAATCTTCCACAAAACATACAGCAGTCATGTTTCCGGTTCTCTCAATTGCATCAAAATCGGAAGAATATCCGGGATCTGAAAAGGAAGAATAACTAGTTTGGTTTGTTCAACCGCTTATGACATACGCTGGGACACTGGGTCCTCACTGAATTCAGATCAAAATGAAGAGCACGCTTTTGCCCAATTTGTCATGCAATGTGAGTTTAAGCAAATGATGTTGAGAGAAGCGTACCCTCTGGCTCAACCTTGACCATCATTCCGTAGTTCTTTTCGGGCTGACTGCCCCATTCTTTCACGAGGTCAGACACTTCCACGCTATCCCAGTCCCCAGATTCAGGCATCTCACGGTTCTGCAAATTGACCAGTATGATATATTTAAGAAAAAAAAACGAACAACCCACTGAATTTCAGAACTTTTTATAAACGCTTCTAAGTGCCAATTATCGCTAATCCAACTAGTTTACGTTTTCTGTGTAATTCCATAAATTGAAGAAAACTAAATCCGCTACAAAATTAGATCCTAATGCAATAATTGCAGTGATTGTTCTTGGAAACAAACTTCGCACTAAATCGGATTTAGAATATTAAGACCTGAAATGTTTAGTGTTCTGATTTCTTTGATAAAGAAGGGGTTATAATTTCATCAACATTATAAGTGAACAACCAACGTTGTCGCTTTATTTAATTAAACTTGCAAGCGTTTGCTCGTTCTTTGCACTTTCAATATTTACCCTTTTGGAAGCCCTTTGGGAGTGCATCTGGGAAGTTTACAGTGCGGTTCAAAGGTATCAGAAAGAATAGGATCTCCAATAAGCCGTACCCTCTTATAACTCCAGATGGGATCAACGTCTACTTCATCAACACTTCTGAATCTGTAGATATGGACATTGTAGCGAACGAATCCGTGACGAGGAGCTATTCCCTGCAACAACAGTTATTGAATAACTGAAGACAAACCACTGGAAAACACTGTTTCGCTTCAATGTATGTCCAATAAACATTGAATGCCTATTCCGGAGGAGCAGTCCCTGATTTAAGCGCCAATCGGCTACTTTACCTTGACATAGAAGTATAGAGTCGCATCTTTGACACTTTTCACAGGAACGCTGTTCATGCTGAACCACGAACGGAATGTGTTGGCGGGAAGCTGAGATGGAGCTGAAATGTTCAATGAAAGCTATTTGACGGACACAAATAAGAACCAGCTCCATTCTGATGTTTTTGATAGGGCGTCATCGATACCTTGTACAACCGGGATGATTCGAGTTGCGGCATTAGCTTGCTCGTTATCCACCTCCTGAAATAACTCTTCTCATTTGGAATCAAGTAAGCAAAGACTCCCCTTTACTACATCTGAATAAGTGATATTCTTCAACAAATCACAGTTCAAACCACTCACAAAACTTCCGTCCTCCGCGAAACCCTCCTTGAGAAGCATCTTCTTTAGATGACTCTCCGGAATCGAGATGTTATTTTTTCCCATCGGACGAACTGGTAGCATTGTGCTTAATTCCTAAACATGGTCTATTTCTAACAGATTGTCTAATTGTTTGATGGCTCGGTTACGGTGATTTTTGTCTTACTAATAGCGTTCGATTCCACCGCAGTTCAACACACATGATGTTATGCTATGCTTTACAAAAGCACATAGACCAGGGACACATATATATCTTTCGGGGTTGTTGTGCTGTGAATATGAACCTGATCTCACGTGACCATTGTTGACTATTTACCGTTGTTTATTGAATAGTATTGTACTTCCGCAATCTGCACCTACCCTCTTTATCTCGTGCTTTTTGACTTCTCTAGCCATGCAATGGAAGATCATATTCTGGTCTTGCAGCATGCGGCATTCCCTGTAAGTAGATGATTTGCTTTTATGGAATTACTATGAACATGCGGTTAAATTCTATGATCGATTAAATCCTATATTTTGTGCACTATTTCACATTTCCCATCAAACACTTCAAGCCACTGGACCAAATTCGTAATCTAAGAGTATATTTGTTTATTGCAAAGTAATTGAATTCGTTTTACAAAATAGTGTTATCTCGTCGTTGGTAGTTCTCCTATGATTTCTACTCTCTCTCTCTGTTGTTTTGGATATCCTGTGAAAGCCCGTCATTGTAATTACGTGTATTATTTTCATCAAAAATATGCCGTGTGTTTTACTCAGTAAAAACTCAGTGAGGTTTATTTCCAGCTGTGACACTTACTCCTTAGTTTATTTCGAGTCTTTATTGCACTGTGTTTGAGGTCTGTCTGTCAATTATGTAAATGTTGTTTACTTTCGCTGCTTATCACAGAGTTCCAGATATATCCGAAACATGGCTGTATTTTCATCGAGCTAAGTCCCTTCCCCCTTCTCAATTTGCACTAATTTCCTTGTTTAAAGTACGTCCGCTTTGGGGCGAATCTCTCGGATGTGCACTACTGAAAATGCCCTTTTTAGAGCGTTCCTCCTCGATAATGACTGCGAATGCTCTGCTATATTTGGATTTGGATGACATTTCAGCTCTGTCTGCGACACGTCGCAAAAAAAGAGAGATGCAAATGACAATTTGCATGATAGACGAACAGAAGTTCTAACGGAGAGAGAATATTCGTCTGGGAAAAAGTCGCGCAAAAACACTGGGACAGGAATTATTCTGAACACAAAATTAGCATGAATACAAAGATTTGGGACGCAACACAACGTCATCTTTTGATAAGTTTTGACAACAACATGAGCGTTGCCTTTTTTTGGCACATCACCGTTATATATATGTAAATAAATGACCAAGAATGGGTTCTTCTAGGGAAGCGGCCTTTTAGTATTCTTGAAAAACAATGATATGACTACTGTGGTATATAAATAATACATATATGCTTGCTTCTGTGGAATATGTACTTGAGGCTATGATATTATTCTCCATTTTCCATATAGGGGGTTTGTCTTTCCACTGGATCTTTGGGAAATAATGCTAATATTGCAAGAAAGAGCGTAATCGTGAACCCGTGGGTGTTTCACTCTTGAGTCGTCTGCCCGACCACTTCTAACGGTTGACGTCTTTTGTGGGAAAAAAAAACAAAAGAAGAGACAAAAAAAGGAAATGGTCTTCCTAATGATGCCCACGACATTAAAAACTCATCTAATGAGATTTTACGTCGTTCCCCCACCATTAGAGTGTTATTAGACTCTGGATAGACGGAGAGGAGCTATGCCCGAGCACAGTACGACATAAGGCTATGTAAGGGGGGGGGGGACTATAGAAACTACTTGTGCATCCATTTCATAGGAATCATTCTCTAATACAAATCCTAATTGTTCTCTTTGAACAAAAATAGCCCACTGTTACAAAAAAAAGCAAGGCTCTATTGAGTCTAAAGACACAAACGAAAGAAATTAAATTTAAGGAACAAATACAGCAGACAGACAGACAATTCGATAAGTGGAGGAGACAGCTCAATTGAACAGCGAAGACGAGACCAATTTGTATGTCTGCTTTTCTAGGGATGGGGATATCTTTGGAAGCTGCTCTGTATTTTACATACATAGAGATGGGACAGAGGCCACAATATTGAGTTTTGATCTCTCACCCGCCAATGAAAGTCCAAACAACGCGTGTACAGTACTTTGCACTGCCACCATTATACAAATCGTCTATTAATCGGCTCATTTGAGATAAGCAGATTCATTCTTACAGTCCGTGGCATTTCTCATTTACAGACTTAAACCGTTAATTGACTAATCTGCTAACAAATCCACTTTGATCTTTCCCGTTGCACATGTTAGGTATGCCGAATGGACTGAAAAATAATAAAGATTAAACTGACTCCATCCTGCTCTGAAGCGCTTTATCATCTTCGTTTTCCACCGGACTTCCATTGAGGCAAGCCAGACTCATTAATACCCATCCCATGATGGACAACAGTCGCATTGACACCATGGTCGCCTAAAATTCATTTACATTTGCGTTATCTTCATCGGTCGAACGACTGTTATCATTCATTATCAATTCACGCCATGAGAAAGACGTCTTCTTAAAAGTCGGGTATCTAGAAAACAGTGAATAGATGAAAATGCGATGCTACAGTGCACAAAAGCATGTGGAAAAGGAAAAGCTAGCTCGTGAATTTGACACGCAGAGCAAACGTTTTCAGATGAAGATGTATTCACAACGTTAACGGTGTGAAGGGTGAGTCGAGTGGACTGAAGCACTAGTTAGGCTTGCACAGAGACTAACTACCATGCCATCCGACGGCAACGGCTGAGAGTGATAGTTTTGGGAGGCGGGGTTTCAATAGGGGAGATCTGTAAACACACCTCCTCAATACAAATACAGTAGTCAAAATGCGATGGGCGGGGCCTGAACCCCGTTGTGCGTCCACTAACTCCCTCCCCCCATGCAGGGTCATACATGATACAAAAAACACTCCTAATTTTTTGACAATTTTTCATTACAAGCAGTACAATTGATAGAAGTTGTGCAGCAAAGCTAACGTTTTTAAAACACGGAGGCGCTTATTTTGTAACGCGCATGCTGGTCTCCAGCATTCTCATGGATTATGTGAAAGTGATGTGCTATTCTCTGCATTCGGGCTCAGAATCAAACTCAGTTTGCATAATATTGCGAATTATGTTGTCCAGCAGCATACGGTTCATGAACGAATGGAAATAGTGTGTTTCGATATTATTATTGTTGTCAATTAGCCTTGCCAAATATTATGCTTTATATCGTATTGAGCATTTCAAACAGAAAAATATTGTCGGCCCGAAAGTACAAAAAACAGAGATTATTACAAATAACCCCACTCATCTACACCAATACTTTATGAAAGAACAAATCTTTTTTTGAAAGTTCACAATGAGCAAGTGAAGAAAGAAGTTGTGCAAGGTGATAATTAACGTCTTGAATAATACAAACTTTTTAAAGGCTTCATCACTTAAATGATCTCTATGAATATGCCCATTTTGAGACATACAAATGAGAAAACAATCCCCTACAGATTTGTTAGAATTACAGAAAAAAATATTGTGTATCTAAGTACGTTGTGAATGTTCTTTTTAAAGCGGAGGAGGTCTAAACTCTCATAATTTTTGTTACGAAAGTAGGATTTGATCCCGAAAAAAAAGCGGCAACCCACGGATTTCGTACTGTATCCTTGAACGCTTACGTGACCGGAGATTCAATTACATTTCCCTATTAGTACATATATCGTACGCAATTCGAATGTTCACATATCAGTTTAGAAGAAACGGTACGGAGGTAGCTCTGCGTTAATTCGATAATCGACCATGTGACTCTGTCTGGGGCCACAGATTGCAGTGTCTATGCAAATAAGCCATATCAGCAACAGTATAAAACCCGAAGATAGAGAATCCTCAGAGAGCAAGGAAACACGCAATTATATAAAGCCTATATTTCAACTCCTTTATTTCCTTCATCTTTCCACAATGCTATGTCTCGAAATGACATCCCTTTGCATGTTCATTGTATATGCATCCAAATACTACGAACTATGTTGTCTGTCTATCCGTAGCAGAGCATATTTGTTATATTCTTGCACATTACTTGGGTAAATACACATTATTATAAAATGTTCTTTGCATACAGTCCGATCTATTAAGAATGGGGCACAGCAAGCATGCAAATGCAGAATAATGATACCGGTGTTCTTAACCCGTGTGTTTTGCTCATTTGGTCAGGGTCTTATCAACGATGCGAGGTCAAAAGGGGCTCGACCATCGAGCTGGTTCTTGATGTTTGGGCTAGGAAGGAAATTTTATGGTTTTGTTCTGTATGCGTTATGTTCTGCTGTAAAACAGATATTAAAGCATATTTTGGTATTGCGATGACATTGTTGGAACAACTGGATAAAAGCGGTTGATGGTATGTGGATGCGGTATGTTGATTTCTCATCAAGTGCGGCGCAAAATGGACTCTCGAAATCCTAAAAGTACCACCTGGAAGTACAGACGGCGAGGCTTACAGGAACAATTTTGATGCATACCTTATCCATTGAAAAGTCATTACTTTATTCATGTCCCATTACATATTAGTGTTCAATTGAATATACTTCAAAGCAAGAAGTTTCTCACATAGGCGAAATTAAATTGTACCGTGACTTTTGCATCATGGAAGAACAACCTACTATGAACTCTCGTAATTATAAAGAACCTTCAGAGGCAACCGTAACTATGACGGAATATTGTATTGTTGCCTTTATCTGCTACGGTTATTAAAATAGCACCATATTAGTTGGTTCTAAGAACTAGTTTAATGTGAGTCACACTACAGTATTATTGCGAAGCGGCCCTACCTAGTGCGGTGCTCAGTATCGAACACTCTTCCATTAATGGTCAAACTAAACACGTTTCAGAAGTCTGTGAAAAGCAATCAAGGTTCAATTAACTAATCAGCCACATCCTCTAGCAAATCCACTTAATCCCCGACTGAACAATTATAAACAATTCAGAAATTGCAGAAAAAAGTGTCCCGCTTTACAAGAAATGTGTTCAATTTCCAGGAATTTCCTAAGAAAAAATTGATCCAATACAAAAAAAGAGCAACTGTCCAATTAATGAGAAGTGCTTTTTGTATTGTAACGTACAATTTCCGACTGATTTAATTAATTTCCTTTTATTCAGCATATTTGGTCTATTTTCTTCAGAAACGTTGTGGGAAATTCTTATTTATTAGAAAATGTGCACGGAATGCCTTGAATTAAACTAATTCCCTGGCTGATTACATGAAATGCCAAACTGTCAGTAAACGATGTGCTTACTGTCATCGTTTACTGACAGTTTGCCGCTGACAAATCGTCAAATTGCATCACATAAAACAACTTAAGCATAAAATATCCTCAGATTGCAAAAAGTGACAAGGATCAACAAATACAAAACACAGGCGCATTTGTTAAAAACATTGAAAAAAAAAACCACTTGACCGGGTATTTATGGAATTTCGGAAAAGAAAATAGATTAACAACCGGTGAGGTCACAGTCACAAGGATTATTACGTATAGTTCGCGCAATGTGATAACGTACTGGAAACAACAAACAGGTAGAACGTGTGTGGGGAGGGGGGGGGGGGGGGGGTGGGGTTCATGTTTGAGATACACTATGGCCTTTCTAGATATGTTGTTTCTAAACGAACTTGCTCCGTACCAGCTTAGAGATATAGATCTACAAATAATAAGATAACAAAATATACATTATTAACTCGAGCTTCCTACTAGCGAGCTTGTAGTCTGATATATTGATGTCGCATCTTATGTACAGAATACTGCCGTGTCCCTCGGCCTAACACATACCTTGTCTCCAATTATTCTTCTCTCTATCTCATTTTCTCTATATTCCTAGTCTCCAGAGATTTGCGGGTTACTGTAGTGCACACTCATTGCACGTTCGAAACTCGTCACTATGGTTTAAAGTTCTTTTTCTGCCACCCACCGGAATTGTCTACCTTTTTATGAAAGTCTAAAAATACTAAACATACGATGCTGAACAAGGCAAACATTATTTTACGTATGATTTTTCGCGAACCTGGGTTCATTTTCAATGCGTATGTCTTCTTCCTCAAGACAAGGGACTTAAAGAAGCTATAAAAAAAGCAGCCCCGTGGGATTCATGTTCCATATATGAAAAACCACAGTACTGTTAGAAACTGAGGCGAGCTTTAATACGACAAAAAGTATATTGAGGCAGCAAAGCGTCTATATTTTAATGGGGAAGTGCATAGATTCACCTACATTGCCAAAGCAAAGCTGTATTTGAAATTCGTTGATGTTGAAAAACAAAAGCGATAAGACGCGTAAGTCAGCCATATTTTCTTCAAGCACCGCAAAAAGTTGCCTTGATTAGAGTGCGAAGGGCAATGCCGATTCCACTTTTACGAACATGTGGAGTAAAAGCAGAAGTATCATGGGGAACTGTTGCCTTACCGAATTCTGTGGTCTTTATTAATCATTTTGACTGGCGACTAAGATTTCATTAAGTTAATGTCATTAAGTTAATGAACAGTAACTAATATGTCGTCTTTTTTTTACACATCACACCAAGTAACGAACCCACATATTCTGAACATTGCATACGACGTATAGGAGCATTTTATGATTCAATTATCCACAAAAAAAGGTTATGTGGTGTCCAAGTATGCTGAAAATTTACCGTGTCTTCAAACTACACAAGAATATTTTTTTAATTTTCCATATTATATATGCATGTTTCGTGCAGAAATACGGTAGTATTGACAGAATCACACCGATTTTTGGGATACTTGGAAACCCCATTAGCAAAGTTGAAAAGCTAGTTTATCAAAACATTGTATTAACTTCTCATAATCATAAGATAACTCCATTCCCGAACATTTCACTGACTTCTGGCTTATTGAATCACTCATCAATATATTACCCTATATTTCACTACATCATACAAATAAGTACTGATCATCTACAGAACCGTTGTCATTAATTCTTTCCACTTACCCTAATTTTGCGATGTATGTAGTCGAATTTTTAATGTGTTTATTATATATTTGTGATTAGTTAATGGATCATGTCAACGAAATCATCCACGATCCCCCATAATAAGCCTCAGAGAGTGTTACATAATTTTATTTGCAAAATTAGTCGCAAAATCTGAATAAAAACGAGTTGCGATAGAAATAAAAAAGTCCATTATGTCTTATGCGCTCTAATAAAATGTTTAGTAGTGAACTATACAATGATATTCTAACAGCCGTCGAACGAGACAATAGAGAAATTTTAACAAAGAAGCAGCTGATCGAAGATGCTCTCGGAGTAACTTCAATTGTTAAATCAGTACTACTTTATGGGGAGAATAACTTATTCGCGAGGAGGAACAGATGGACTATACGCTTTGTCAGATATAAAAAAGTTTACAAATAAGGAGTGATCATTGAATAGTCCTTCAAAATCCACACCGTACATATTCTATTATCATATTACAAAAAAAAACAGGGCAGTTCGAGCAGGTCAAAAATGTGCAGTGTACAGAACTGTTAGACCGTGTCTCCATCAAATCTTCCCTTACAAAAAGCGTGTTCAATTATTGCGTGAGTATATTTGCGAAGGATATATCTTAACTTAAAAAACAGTAGATGAAAATTTGTATCGGTATATGGGAAGCCATGCACGATCAAATTCCAGTCGAGGATATACATATTAATGAGAGTGGCAGTAGTCGGATTCTGTCTGGTGCACGTGTCTAGATCGGAGTAGACGTCGCGACTAAATCCCTCCCTATTTAGCATATTAGCCGGCTAGACGCATGCTCATTACTATATTGCAAGCGACAAAATTGCCTTGCGAGTGTACCGAGCATAATCAAGACTACTGAGAGCAAACACAGCCGAGACAGACCACATGGAGACGAAAATGAGAAGCAGAAAGAAAACTAATTTCCTAACACGCAAAGCAAAGTATAATTAGTTACCCTTACGTTATTCACAACATTGCTGTAAGAAAAGCACGGCGGTGAAACAATGACCAATAACATACAAAGCAAACACTGATGTCACACTTTATCAGGAACTATCAGGGTTTGGTGATCTGCGGCTCGATATCTAGACATACTGGAGGGCGAGCGTTAAGATACAACTTCTGAACGTCTTGTTGTTTTTTGTCTCAAATCTCTCCATCATCGTAGAATTTTGTTCGATCTCATTGAAGGTTTCAAAATTGTCCGAGGTTATAATGCACATCCGGTTTTGGCAAACATGTTTCAGGTGAATCACAGACCACGTCGAAATGGTAACTCTTTAACTCTTATTCAGGATTCTGTTAAACTTACCCAGTCTCTGTTCTCGTTTAAGCACAGGGCCACTCGTTTGTGGAACCTACTTCCTGATAGTATTGTTCTTTCGAGTTCCGTTGATTCGTTTAAAACCCGCATTGACGAGCTTGATCTAATCGAGCTTTATGAAGTAGCGAATAGAAACATTCACCCTTAGTTATTCACATGTACCTCCATTCCATTGTTGTACATAGTTTTTATCGCTTGTTATATGCGCTTTGTTCTCATTGTTATTTTTTTGTCGTTGTTGTTATATTTTGCTTGTCGTTTTTTTTTTGTTGTCTTCCACTTTACTTCGGGTACACTGAATAAAGTATTCATATATTATATGTTTAGGAAATGCCTCGTCGGGGTCGGAGGCTAGCATCAGATTCTCCTGAGTCTAGCTCACACGAGGAAGATCTCACTGAAGATGAAGTGGACGATCCTAACAATACCCAGAACGTCAATCTCAACAATACTATCTTCCAGAACGTGGAGTTTTCGGATGGTTCAATTAAACGGATCGATTTCTTCCAATTCTTGTAAGCTATTTGATTTCACTCACGTTTTGCCCTTGTCTTGTCAATTTAATATTAAGGCAACGTCGCGCTGTTTATAACAAACTACATTTATAACCATTTTTACAGAACCTATGATCAAGCAGTTTGCTTTCCTGGTCCTCATATGAACGTCATTGTTGGAGCAAATGGTGTTG